>CAUYRH010155498.1:0-23448 GCA_963574655.1 Perodicticus potto | reverse complement strand
GCCCAGCGGCGTCACATGGGAGACAGGGTGAAGTTCATGCTGGACCTACCCCGACCAGCCCAGCTGTTTAATTTGGGAAACAGGGTGAAGGTCAGGCAGGACATAAACCCACCAGCCCAGCTGTGTCAAATGGGAGACAGGGTGAAGGTCAGGCCGGACCTACACCGACCAGCCCAGCTGTGTCAGATGGGAAACAGGGTGAAGGTCAGGCAGGACCTACACCGACCAGCCCAGCTGTGTCAAATGGGAGACAGGGTGAAGGTCAGGCAGGACCTAAACTGACCAGCCCAGCTGTGTCAAATGGGAGACAGGGTGAAGGTCAGGCCGGACCTACACCCCAGCCCAACTGTGTCAAATGGGAGACAGGGTGAAGGTCATGCTGGACCTACACCGACCAGCCCAGCTGTGTCAGATGGGAAACAGGGTGAAGGTCAGGCAGGACATAAACCCACCAGCCCAGCTGTGTCAAATGGCAGACAGGGTGAAGGTCAGGCTGGACCTACACCCCAGCCCAGCTGTGTCCCAGCCCCCTCAGCCTGCCTGACTGCACCTTATTCTCACTGCACCTGCTTTCACAGGCCCCCTCTGCCCTGTTGCTCCCTTTGCCTTTGTGTAAGTTCATTCCTACCTTAATTTTCTCTGGCCCTAAGCTTTGTTTTGTCAATTTTAACTACTTCCCTGGGTTTAACCACAACCCAGAGAGCAGGGTTGCTCTCTGAGTTCCCTCTAAATAATAGACAGGGGCTGCTTTTTGCTTTTCAGAGCTCCTGTTGAGTTACAAAGTTTCTTGGTTTCCAGCAGCTTGTCCCAACTCTATTTTTCCCATCAGCCCTGTCATTTTCAGGGCCTGGTTGTGCAAACATGAGTTATTTTTATTTTTAAATTATCGTTGAGGTTTCGGTTTTGGTTTTGTTTATTTTTTTCCAGGTTCACCTATATGATGTGGAAACAGAAACAACCATATTCTTCATATTTCTGGATCTAATGCCACATGCTTACCACAGTGTAGCCTGCTTGAGATTTTTTTTTTTTTTTTTAACCAGTTAGCTAATAGACACAAGTACCTGCCATCAGGGAATTTAAGGCACTTGACTGAAATGCTGCAAAGTTTAAATCACTGACGGAGCACCTGCAGGAAAGAGGGAGATAGGCAAACGTTTGCAGTGTATTCACCGGGTGACCTCGATGACACCCAGCCCCCTCTGTCGCCTTCACTGACACATTTCTATTACCAAACTCCTGACATTCTTTCTCCTGCACAGCCTGCTCCAACAGCCTTACCCATTTCAGTAAAGAGTAATTCCACCTTCTCAGATGTTCAAACTGAGAACCTTATCACCACTTTCTCACAGCACATATCCAACTCATCAGGAAATACTGACAGCTCTACCTTCCAAGCATGACCAGAAACTGACCATTTCTCATCACCTCCCCACTTGCTACCATATGCAATAGCCTTCTGTCGGCTTCCATCCCGTCCCCTCAACACCAGTAAAGTGAGAGACCCGTGATCAGAAAGCCAGATCATGCTGTTCACTGCTCAAAACCCCACAATGTTGCCCGGCCACACTCAGAGCAAAAAGCAAGGTGATCACAATGGCTCACAACCCTCTGGGCTCTTGGGCACCAACCACTCCTTACCCACTCCCTTCCTGCCACTCCTCCAAGCACTCTGGGCTTCCGCTGTCCCTTCAGCCTCTCAGGCTTGCTTTCATCTCCTGAAATTGCACTTGCTGCCTGGAATATTCTTTTCTTAGATGTCAAGTAGGCTTGCCCCCATATCCCACTGAGGCTTTCCATGACCACCTATTGTACATTCCAAACACACACGTACACACATGTACACATCTTCATCTGCTAAACTGTGTATTTTACTTATTAGTGTTATCTGTTTTTGTCCACTAGAAAAGAAGCTTGGTGCTGTATTCCCCAGGACCTAGAAGAGCTCCTGGCACACAGAAACCTCAATAACCATTTACTGAATGAACGAATCAGTTTCACTGCATCACCTGAGGAAGGCAGTGATAAATCGAGAATGTAACTCTTGAGGATATCACATTAATCATAACAATCCAAAAAATATCTGAAAGAAGATGAAGCCATGCATAGAAGCTGACTTTATTTTAATGCAGTCATACAGCTAGGTTGTGAAAACGTGTTCAGGAGATTTACTGAGCCGCTTCCGCAGATGAAGGACACTTGGAATTAAAGGGCTTTGAGTGGCTCAACTTGTCGGAGCCCCTGGCGACTTGCAAGATTGTTCTTCCATGATTGACAAGATATCTGCACACACCAAAACTAAAACCGCAGGGGGAAAAGGCAGGAGGACCCCTGATATGATCAAGGAAATAACAAGGGTTCTGACTCAAACTGGACCTGTGAAAATCAAGCAACAGGAGACCACATTTGTTTTCCATAGATGACCGGCCCCCAAATTCGATGGAATCAGGAATTTAAAAATTAAGAGAATCTTTCCTAGAAATCAATTTCACAAGAAATTCAGAAAGGTCTACAAGAAGGAATCACACTTTCTCTGTCTGTGTTTACCTCTGAAATGAATC
This sequence comes from Perodicticus potto, assembly GCA_963574655.1. Taxonomy (NCBI): domain Eukaryota; kingdom Metazoa; phylum Chordata; class Mammalia; order Primates; family Lorisidae; genus Perodicticus; species Perodicticus potto. The sequence continues at coordinate 20,887 of CAUYRH010155498.1, read as the reverse complement.
CCTTAGGGATAGGCCTGAACTATCAGCATTTATCTCACTGGCAAGGCTCATGGTTTGTTCACAGTTTCGTGAACAAATGCAAAACCTGAAAGCAAAATTTGACCAACAGTAACTTAATATTCATGACATTCTTAAGATGAATTTATAAGAGGTAGAGTTATCCTAAACTTCTGACACATCTCAACTTTGGAGCATGCTTACAATCCCTGATGCTGTAAAACAGTGTTTCATGAAAGATCTGAAATCAAAGCTGACACTACCACCTGTGGAGACAAGCCTAGCTAACAACAAATTGAGACAGGCCTAACTAAAACACCTGCAGAATACGGTTACTTCTTAAACACCTCCTTCCTATCATTAGACCAAGAAAGCTATATGACTAGCTTCTGGCCTTCAACTTTGTATTTTTTGAAGGAAACAAGCTTACTAAATTCCTTTTTAAACTGATCTCTAATTAACTTTGAAATCATAATATTATAGATCTGGCTCGGCACCCATAGCACAGTGGTTACAGTGCCAGCCACATACATGGAGGTTGGTTGGTTCGAACCTGGCCCAAACCAGCTAAACAACTGCAACAAAAAAAAAGCCGGGCTTTGTGGCAGGTGCCTGTAGTCCCAGCTACTTGGGAGGCTCAGGCAAGAGAATAGCTTAAGCCCAAGAGTTTGAGGTTGCTGTGAGCTGTGACGCCACAGTACTCTACCAAGGGCAACATAGTGAGACTCTGTCTCAAATAATAATAATAATATCATTATTATAGATCTTTCTTGTATCTTTATTGCTAAGAATTTAAACTTCACATGGGCCCACACATGGGGATTTCAAATTATATAATTCATGACTTAACTCATAAGTCATTGTTACGATACAGTCTATAGCAGTGATTCTCAACCTTCCTAATGCCACAACCCCTTAATACATTTCCTCATGTTGTGGTATGGCTGGGGGTCACCACAACATGAGGAACTGTATTAAAGGGTTGCAACATTAGGAAGGTTGAGAAATACTGGTCTATAGGGTTGAGGTTATGAAAAATAAAGAATGTCCATGATTGAACTAATGTACACAGCTATGATTCAATAAAAAAAAAGAAAAAGAAAAAGAAAGAATGCCTGAGAAACTTATAGATTAGTGGACTTAACTAAGGAAATACAACAGCTAAACACAATGTGGAATCCAGGATTGGAGCCTGGAATGGAAAAAAGTCTGAATAGTTAGTGATATTGTACCAATGTTAATTTCTTAGTTTTAACGGATGTACCATCGTCATCTAAGAGGTTAACATTAGAAAAAGCTGGATGAAGAATATACAGGAATACTGTGTATACTTTAACTCTTTTTCAATACATCCAAAATTATTTCAAAATAAAAATTAAGAGGATGCTAACCCTAGAACCACAATATTTTAGCCATTCTTAGGGCAATATATTAAAAAAACTCAATGCTACAAAGTTGGTATCTTTTTAAGTTATTAATATAGGATAAAGAATGGTTATAGAAACCAGAAAATTCTGTTCCTCTCAATATATGAATTGACAAAAATAGATGTACCAAACAGCAATGAAAAAACCTTTCACTGGTCTGTCAAACAAAATAAACACAAACACAAAACACAAATCAAGGAAAACCACCTCAAAATAATAACAAGGATCACATCTATACAGACTTGAAGCGATACAAATGTTAGAATGTCAGTAATTCAATCAACGCTGAGTATGAATTCAGGGCATTCTAAAATGGGTGGTTATTTTCTGGCTCTACTACAAAGAGGCTACTTACTATATGGCCTGGAGCAACTCATTTAACTTATGTGTATGCCTTAATTTCCTCACCTGTAAAACTTGAGAGCCTAACCATTACTGGATCACTATGAAAGTTTTGAGACAGACTATGTTATGGTCCATTATTTCACTTCCAAAAAACACCAGTTGACAGCATCCTCTCTGATTCGCCCACCCAAGTTCCAACATGCTTAGCTTATTGGTGTTGCTAGGACTTCATTCATTTCTAGTTCCTTTTTTTTTTTAAAGACAAACTCTCACTCCGTCGCCCTAGGTAGAGTGCTATGGTGTCACTATAGCTCACAGCAACCTCAAAGTCTTAGGCTCAAGAGATCCTCTTGCCTCGGTCTCCGGAGTAGCTTGGGAGTACAGATACCTGCCACAACGCCTGGCTAGTTTTTCTACTTTTAGTAGAGATGGGGGGTCTCACTATTGCTCAGACTGGTCTCCAACTCCTGAGTTCAGGCAATCCACCCGCCTCAGCCTCCCAGAGTGTCAGGATTACAGGCGTGAGCCACCACACTCAGCCTTTGTTTCCATTTCTTGATTTTGTGTAATCTCAAAACTTTTCTAAGGACCCACATAGACATAAAATATACATATAGCAAAAAATATATGTATATAGACTACATGTAGCAAAGTAAATACTTGATGAATAGTTGTTACTGTTATTTAGTTCAACAATATGTTCAACGACTCTGGGCATGAGAACTTGTTTCAAGTTAGGGCCTCATCTTATGCTTTAAAAAGTTCAGCATCTGGCCTGGGTGCAGTGGTTCATACCTGTAATCCTAGTACTCTGGGAAACCGAAGTGGGAAGATCCCTTGAGCTCAGAAGTTCCAGACCAGCCTAAGCAAAAGTGAAAGTCCACTCAACTAAAATGGAAAAATTAGCCAGATGTTATAGCAGGGGTACCTGCAGGCCAAGCTACTTGGGAGGCTGAAGCAGGATCACTTGAGCCCAGGAGTTTGAGGTTGCTGTGAGCCTGGCTGATGCCAGAGCACTCTAGCCTGGGCAATACAGAACTCAAGAAAAAAGTTCAGTATTTAAATAGGCCGATGACATGAAAGGCTTAGATAACAATATCCAGGGTAATGTATGCTGTGTTTAGAGAAAGGAATGATCAGTGTGAACTCAAGAGGAAGTCTTCTTGAAAGGAAGGAGTATGAACTGGCTCATCAGACAGGGTTTGGACAAAAGGGGAGAAAAATTCCAAATGAGAACATCGTAAGTAAAAACAATGAGTCAGGAGGGAAGATGTTTATTCAGAAAGACCAGTCTGCCTCCAGTACAATTCCCACTCAGTGACAGGGACCAGATGAATAAACTGAGGGCAGAGTCCAGGGGGAATTTTGAATCTCATGCTGATATAAAAGATACGCTGCAAAACAGAATAAAAATGGAAAAAGAGAAGCCTATACTGCTTAAGGGAAATACACAGTAAAATAAGAATTTGTGGTTTATCTAGTGAATGAATAAGAGTTTACCATAATGAGCATGAAGCAAAATCAAACTAATGGATATACCCTTTATTGATTTTTATTTGCTTTATTCCCTACATCAATGTCAGTATGGAATGTCAGCATAGCAATACTAGCGTCAATGTCAAGACTCTACCCTATCCTGTCCTTCAGCACCTTAACACATATTCATATGCATAGAGAAATGATAGCCTAGAGAACTATTATATCATATTCATTTACATGTGACTGTGTGGGTGTGGATAAAAAACCAAAGACAACAGGGCTGAGAGTTCTTTCCAACTTAAAAATGCTGTTTGATCTCTAAAGAGCACCAGAGTCAGGGAAAGTAGTTTTATTATTAATATTACTAAGAACAAAACAATTGGATACTGTAGAGAAAAAAAATAAAGAAAGTAATTTAAAGCAATGCCAAATTTGTTCATGAACTATGATATGGCTATGTACAATGGTACGAATTATCACTGTTCTCTGTAAGTGCAGGTAAAACAAAAAGTCAATGGACTCAGAACATTCACTAGTAATGAACTCACATCTTTGAGATTCCTACTGCTTAAATGAAATGCATTAATTACAATTTTACACAAATCATCCACCATGAAACAGTATAAGAGCCCAGCAATGCCATGAAGGCTATATTAAACAGTTTGATGAAAACATTTCAGATTATATATGAAACCAGCACATTGTACCCTTTGATTGCACTAATGTACGCAGCTATGATTTAATAAAAAAAAAAAAAAGCCCAGCATCCTGAGTTTACATATGGATTTTTCAAATCAATGGGCACCTGTTCAATCAGCACTAGAAAAGCAAAAAAACACGGTTCTCAAATGTTAATAAAAGCAAAATGTAGTCTATTCATCTCCATAGTCTACATTAACTATGTTCACAACAGTAGGAATAACATCTGTTCCCCTCTAATTCATCAACACTCCTTGTCCTAGAAATAAATTGTGGTTAACTCCTAATCAAACTCTTACCCTAATCAGAATTATCAGTCAACAGCAATGGTTTATGCAAAACAGAGAAAACCCTTTTGAGAATTACAATGTCAGTGTTGAAAACATAGGAAAGAAAATTAAACACGTTGAACAAAGTTATTTTATTTTAATGTTATACTTAATGTGGAATAAAAATAATTATTTTTCTTTCCCTTATCTACTCTTAAAGCATGCGTCTCACGAAAGGCCAGAGGCTTTGAATTTGCTCCTATCTCTCAGCGGATGAGGAAGCCCTACTTGGCACACAACAATGCTGCAAAAAATGCATTTTTTCAATTGGCCAGTAGGCCATTCACCAACCTTATGTGGAATTTAGGATATCTAAAAAGTAAAGGAAAGAAAATAAAATAAGATCTATATTCTAATTACAGTTCATTTCCTACTAGCTAAATAATCTTAGGCCTTTAACCTCCATGAATTGGTTTCTGCATCTGACCCATAATAGTCATACCTAACACGTAAGGTTGTTCTTAGGGATGGCACCATATTCTCTTCATTTGAGGTGCACAGGAAGGGGGTGAGTGGGGATGCCACGGCACAGCGCTGCACTGAAGATAATGAAAAGATTAACTGTCCTATCAAAGACCGAAACTTGATGGAGACAAAGAGGAAGCTAAATATCCCCCGACAACCTCCTGGATTCCCAGTACTGCCTGCTGTGGTGAACACATGTTATAAATCAGCAAAGTAATACAAGAGACGCAAAGAAGACAAGTACATATCCACAGTACAAACTAATATAAAGTACACAGTAAAAAAATTATATATTTCCTAAAGCCTGGCCTTCTACACTCTTAAGAAAATTAAACCCTCTTATCAGAATTCAATTCAATTCAACAGTAAACACCTATGATATACCAGTTACTCTATTAGGTATTGTTTCGGATGGGGGAAAAAAACAGTCCCTCACTTTCAACTAATATGTAAAACAGAACAAAGTAATTCCAACACTAGAAACACAAAAATATTATGAGATCAGAGAGACTCGTTTAAGGTCAATCTGCCTTTCTGACCAGGTCTCAAGACACACTCCTGCCATCCCACACCACTTCTGCCAAACATGTTATGCATGTCATGCTTCTGAGCTTTCGTTCATGTCATTCCCGCAGGCCAGCGTTCTTACAACTACGGCCCCCCAAAGTCATTATTCATCCTTCAAGAACAAATTCCATTCCTTTCCTTCACAAAGCTTTTCTCATACCCAGTGGAATGAAAAGAGGTGATGGGGGTGTGGGGAGGGTACAAAAGAGCACAGAGGAAAAAGGGATGAAAACTCTGTACGAGAAGAGCTACGAGATAAATATAAGACTAAGGATTTATCAGAACCTTCTAGACAACCACCATCCACAAGCCTAACAAGGTCTGACAGGGGGAATCCGAGAGGTGAGAGAAAGTCCCAAGATTATGGGATAACAAGAAAACCAGCAGCAGAAATTTGAGAAACATGTCTAGGAATTATAAAACAGAAGGACCTAATTGGTCCTAACAGAAAGACCACAGTTGGTCTTTTCATGTATTATTCCAACAGAATTAGAAGCATGGGAAAAGTTAACCACTGGTTACACAGATGGCATCAAGAAAAAGAATTTCATTTTGAGAATTAAGGTACTGCAAAGATTAAGCATTTAACCCTAGAAGGATGAACCTTATTAAGTCTGGAGGAATGCCTTTGCTCAGAGTGGCCTATCTCATACAAAGGGTTTTGTACTAAAAATAGAGAGGTAGAAAGAAACAATGTAAATTGACACAATAACGCATCATTCATTTAACAGACACTGACCATTTCCTAAGGGCCAGGCACTACTCTAATGCTGGGGATAGGGCAGTAGACAGAACAGACAAAATCCCCGTGCTTATGATGCCCGGACAGAGAAAGCCAAGACAAATACATAAATTATTTCAGGGGATGATCAGCTTGGAGAAAAAAGTACAGCCAAGTAAAGAAACATAAAATTGCAGCTAGGATAGAAGGGCTGCTGTAGAACTGAGGAAGCTGACAGATGAGAGGGGACAGCCAGACAGAGAGAAGAGTAAGGTGAGGAAACAGGAAGGATCTCTCCTTGTTTGAAAACAGTGAACTCAGCCAGAACCCAAGAAATGGGAGGAGGTGGCAGGGGGTGGGGTGGGTGGTGGAGAGGTAGGCAGAGCGAGGTTAAGGAAGAGAAGAAGTCTGGATGTTATATTCAGGTGTGTTGGACCACTGGAGGGGAGAGGCTGTGAGACCTGACCCACCTTTTTGATCACCGAGGTTGCTGAATGAAGAAAGAAACGCAGGCTCTTAACACACAAGTCAATGGTGACTTGGAGTGTGGTGGTGGCAACGACGAGGGCACATTTCAGATATGATATGTAAAGAAAGACTACAGATAGCCTTAAGGGAAAATTTTTAGAAAAAGAGTCATCACAAAGGCTGGGGTGCAGTGGCCCACACCTGTATCCTAGCACTCTGGGAGGCTGAGGTGGGTGGATCACTTGAGCTCACAAGTTCAAGACCAGCCTAAGCCAGAGGGAGACGCTGTCTCTAAAAATAGCCAGGTGTTGTGGTGGGCACCTGTAGTCCCAGCTACTCAGGAGGCTGAGGCAAGAGAATCATTTGAGACCAAGAGTTTGAGGTTACTGTGAGCTATGACCCATAGCACACTACCAAGAGTGACAAAGTGAGACTCTGTCTCAAAACAAACAAACAAACAAAAATACACCACCCAGTGTCACTATAACATGTGCAGAGAATGGTCATGCACAAAATGTCACCACGAGCTGGATGAGAGCAGGCGCTATTGTGCACGCACTGCTCTATCTCCAAAGCCCAGCACAATGCTTGGAATTCCCACAGGTACTCTGAAAAGGTTTTTTTTTTTTTTCAATGAATCTTGACACTTTAATACAAATAGCGCAATCTTACAGGCATTACCAAAATTTAGTGGGATGAGACTCAACCTTGGACCACAAGCACTAAAGAAAGCCCTAATAAGTGAATGAACAAGGGGATTCAGAAGAATTCTGAACTGATTGAATAAACAAACTTATTGAACCATTTACTGAGTGTCTTCCACAGAGTACGAGGGCAATACCCTAAGAACACTGCCTCTCCCGAGAAAGAGCTCACAATCTGACGCTCCGGACGTGCCCGGACACCAAGAGGACGCGTGCAGAGAGCACCCTGGGTGGTTGTCAGTCACCTTCCTGAAATAGCAGAGACCCAGGAAATGCAGCAGGGAGAGGAAGGCAGCAGCATCCCAGGCTTCAGCAAGGGGAAGAGGCCAGTGGTGGCTCACACCTGTAATCCCAGCACTCTGGGAGGCCAAGGCAGGAGTACTGCTTGAGTCAAGAGGTTTAAAACCAGACTGGGAAACATAGTAAGACCCCATCTCTATGAAAAATTAGAAAAATTAGCTAGGCATGATAGTGGGCACCTGCAGTCACAGCTATTAGAAGGCTGAGGCAAGAGAATCGCTTGAACCCAGTTTGAGGCTGCAGGGAGGTATGATTATGCCATTGCACTCTAGCCCAGGCAACAGAGCAAGACCCTGTCTCAAAAAAGGTGGGGGAAGGCTGGGTGTGGTTGTAATCCTAGAACTCTGGGAGGCTGAGGAAGGTAGATTGCTTGAGTTCAAGAATTTGAGACCAGCCTGAGCAAGAGGAAGACTCCTCTCTTTTAAAAAATAGAAAAACTAGCCAGGCATGGTGGTGGGTGCCTGTAGTCTCAGCTACTTAGGAGACTGAAGCAAAGAGGATTGTTCGAGCACAAGAGTTTGAGGTAGCCATGAGCTATGATGCCACAGCACTCTACCCAGAGCGACAGAGTGAGACTCTGTCTCAAAAAAGGAAGGGGGAGGGAGTGAATCACACATTCGGCAATTATGCATAATTTCCAATCTAGAACAGAATACCAAAAGGGTATTCTGGGGTTTGTGGGCACTTAGAACAGGAAGAAGTGACCAGTGAGAGCCAGCATGTGAACGTGAATAAGCCATTCCTGGCTAAAGTCATATCCTTTTTCTTTTTCTCTCTTTTTTTTTGAGACAGACTCTCACTCTCCACTCTGGTAGAGTGCTGTGGTGTCATCATAGTTAAGAGAATGGAGAGTAGGAAATACGTAATACGGCTTAATTTAATTAAAACTTGTTGATCCTACCTTCAATAATATCTCTGGGAATAAGATGGAAGAAAATGGACTAAAATAAAGGTCAGTTGTATACGGAACCTCTAGACTAGCCCTGAAAAAAGATCCAAGATCACCTAATGAGAGGTCCTGAAAAGACATGAAAATATATATATGTTAAGTATTTTTATTATGTAAAAATAACATGTCTCACTCTGCCACCCTGGATACAGTGTCGTGGTGTCATAGCTCACAGCAACCTCAAACTTCTGGGCTCACCCTTGAGCTTCAGAAGTTTCCTCTTGTTTCAGCCTTTCAAGTAGCTGGGACTATAGGTGCCGACCATAATACCTGGCTAGTTTTTGTGTTTTTAGTGGAGACGGGGTCTTGCCTTTGCTCAGCCTGGTCTCAAACTCCTGAGCTCAAGCAATCCACTCATCTCGGCCTCCCCCCAAAATAGGATTACAGGCATGAGCCACCACACCCAGCCCGAACATGAGAAATACTTTCAATAATAAACAAAATAATATCAAGGTTCAAAGACAGTGATACTTGGGGTTTCTCAAGGAAACAGGCCAGCCAGATCACCCTACAGAGAACACCACAATCCACAAACCCTTCCCCAGATGAATACGACGATGTAAATGGCTTGCTCGCAAAGTTACCAGATTATAAAAACTTTCTGAGAAAATAGCAAAGGCACTGGTAATAAAATCAGAATTCCAAAAGCTCATAACAGTCTATAAAACTGGGCAAAAAAAAATCAATAGCTCTAAATTTCCTAGGGAAAATTCAAGTTTTGCACTTACATGTTTAAAATCCTACATTGTAAGAAACCGAAGCAGAGGAACAAAAAGCTGGCTTAGTTAGAGCCTTTGTGGACTGCAAGCTAATGTAAGTTAAGTTGCTGAGAAACTAATTCAATCTTAGACAACATTAAGAATCCAGAAGAAAGAACTATCCACATTGAGTTTCGAGAGCTGCTTTTCATGCACCGCACTTTAAAAGACTGTTCAGGGTGGTATAATGGACGCTGGAAACTTGAAAGAGGGAAGGAAAAATCACCTGTTGGGTACAGTGTACACTGTTCAGGTGATGGGTACACTGTAAGCCCAGACTTCATCACTGCACAACACATCAGCAGTTCCCCACCTGTGGGTCGCGACCCACAGGAACTGTATTAAAGGGCTGCGGCATTAGGAAGGTTGAGAACCACTGCAATACATACACAGAATGGAATTCAAGTTGCACCCTCTAAATCTACAGAAATTAAAGAAGACAGTCAAACCACACACAGTCTGATAAAACAGACTTGGACAGTAATAAGAGTAAATACTAACTGAATATACGCATTGAATTCTGCTCCCTTCTAAGACGCTACTAAAATGATAATAGAAGGAGTTCAGACACGTGGAACTAGGTGGAAAACAGTAAACTGACTTGACATAGTAGATCCAAAAAGCTAAATCTGGACCAATGGCGGGAAAAGAAAGGCAGCAAACCAATTTAAGCCACAAAACTCCCTGAAAACTCAGGAATTAATAGCATAATCTATGTCTGGAACTGGAGGTAACAATGGCACTAAAAACGGGAGGATTCGGCTTGGCGCCTGTGGCTCAACCGGCTAAGGTGCCAGCCACGTACACCTGAGCTGGCGGGTTCAAATCCAGCCCGGGCCAGCCAAACAACAATGACGACTGCAACCAAAAAATGGCCGGGCGTTGTGGTGGGCGCCTGTAGTCCCAGCTACTTGGGAGGCGGAATCAGGAGACTCGCTTGAGCCCAAGAATTGCTGTGAGCTGTGATGCCACCGCACTCTACCCAGGGGGACAGTTTGAGGCTCTGTCTCAAAAAAAAAACAACAAAAAAACGGGAGGATTCAATGAAAGGCTACTAGAGAGCCATTAAACCCTCCAGCCGGACAAACCAACCTCCCTTCTTCTACCCAGGATAGCTACACCACACAGAAAATAAGGATCAGGTAGAATCAATGCTCTGTATTGTACACTGAAACTAACTCTCACCCCAAGCTTCTTTCCCTGCTTGTCTCCCAGAACTCTGGCAGCCAGATTAACCCTTCCTGGAGACTAAACAAGACTTCTTTGAGAAATCTGACCAATCCAAGAGAAAAGACCAAACAGTACTGATACTTGGGGTTCCCAAAGAACCCCAGGCCAGGCAGACCACTCCACAGAAAACCCAACCATAACAATCCCATCCCAAATAAGCAATGCTTTCAAATAACCTTTCAGAGTCGTGTTTCTAAATAACAAACACATAGCTAAGGATCACCAGCCATTTAAGGGATCTTTTAACACGAATAGCAAAGACAAAGGAAAATAACTTAGAAGAAAAAGATGCAGATGTAGAGAGAAGGTAACTTCAAACACACACACAGACATGTGCACAGACAGGTAAGAACAGACTATGTCAAAAGAAAACAAGACGCAGCTTGGCGCCTGTGGCTCAATGGGCTAAGGCACCAGCCACATACACCTGAGCTGGCGGGTTCGAATCCAGCCCCGCCAAACAACAATGACGGCTGCAACCAAAAGATGGCCGGGCGTTGTGGTGGGTGCCTGTATTCCCAGCTACTTGGGAGGCAGAGGTAGGAGACTCGCTTAAGCCCAGGAATTGGAGGTTGCTGTGAGCTGTGATGCCACAGCACTCTATCCAGGGTGACAGCTTGAGGCTCTGTCTCAAAACAAAACAAAACAAGATGAACGAGGATATTGAAGAGAACAAAAAAAATGCTGGGAAATTAGGCAATTAAGGCAGAAGTAAAAACACAATACAAATACTGAAAAATAAATTGAGGAAATCTACCGTAATATGGAGTAAAAAATTCAAAATTCAAAAATGAAAGAAAAGAGAAAATTAAGGAACAGGAGAAACAGATGGGAAGAAATTGAAGAAAGAATTCAGGAAAAATTTCCCCAACTGCAAAACTACAACTTCCAGATTAAAAGAGCCCTAACAGTCTCCAGCATAATGGATGAAAACAGATTTGCACAAGACACATCACCAAATAGTTTCAGAACATGGATTATAAGGAAGATCTTAAAAGGTTCTACAGAGAATAGAACAAGTTTAATACAAAATAACAGGCCTCTGGCTGGGCGCCTATAGCTCCATATACACTGAGGCTGGCCGGTTAGACCATGACCCAGGCCAGCTAAAAAACGACGACAACTGCAACCAAAAATAGCCAGGCATTGTTGCGGGCACCTGTAGTCCCCATCTACTTGGGAGACTGAGGCAAGAGAATCGCTTAAGCCCAAAGAGTTTGAGGTTGCTGTGAACTGTGACAGACACCACAGCATCCTACCCAGGGTGACATAGTGAGACTCTGTCTCAAAAAAAAAAAAAATAAATAAATAAATAAATAAATAAATAAATAAATAAAATAAAAGACTTCAACAGCAGCCCTAGAAGCTAGAAACTAATGAAATACACATTTAAAATTCTGAGGGAAAATAATTTCTAACCTAGAGTTCTACATATTCTCAACTAATTTGTATGATGTAAGAATATAAACATGCAAAGTATGAACAAATTTACCCCATGGACTCTTCTCAGGAAGCTAATTAAGGAGGTGCTCTGCCGAATCAAAGGAATAAACCAAGAAAGAAAACACCAGACAGAAACACTGGTGAAAACAACTCAAAACAAAACAATCAAAAACAGCTTAAATAAATGGTAGACCCACACTCAGAGGTTGGAAGATTCATTATGTGACAATTCTCCCCTAATCGAGTCATGGTTTTATCGCAGGCCAAATCAAAATCCTAGCAGGATATTTTGTAGATATTGACAGGCTGATTCTAAAATGTGTAAGGAAAGGCAAAGGAACTATAAGAACCAAAATAACTTTGAAGAAGAAGGAAAAATTACATCACTCACACTACCTGATTTCAGTACATACTATAAAGTTACAATATTTAAGACCATGTGGTATTGGTGTTGAGAGAGACCAGCAGATTTAGAAAACATTATAAAAAGTTCAGAAGTAGACCCACGTATATATGGCTGATATTTGAGAAAGGTACAGAAGCAGTTCAATGGAAAAAGTATAGTCTTTTTCAGTAAACTGTATTGAAATAATTGAATGAACATATGTTAACAACATCCGAAACAAATAAATACTATTCATTTTGTATAGAAACCTCACAGAAAAATTAGCCCAAAACAGATAACAGACCTAAGTATAAAATCCAAAAGGAGAACATTTTAGAAGAAAACAGGGGAGAAAATAGGTTGAAGGAGGCCATAGGTTCTTAGTTATGGAATACTACTAGGAGAATAAAAACAAAAAATTGATTCATGCAACAATGTGGATGAAGCTAAAATGCGTTATACAGAGAAGCCAAAATTGAAAGGTCACATTTCTGTATGATTCCATTCATGTGACGTTCTGGAAAAAGTAAAACCATAGGAAGTGGAATTGGTCAGTGGTTGCCAGGAGTGGGGAAGAGATATGACTACAAAGGAGCAGCTTGGGAGAATTTTTGGGAGAGAGAGAACTGTTCTATATTTTGCTGTTGGCCATAGTCCGACAACTCTATGCATCTGTCAAAGCTCATAGAACAAAAAAAAGTGAATATGCATAAATTTAAAAACAATTTTTAAAAAAGGGTATGAGATCCAGATAATTGGGCATTAGATATAAGAAAGACTAAGGGGACCCCAAGTAGGATGTGATGAGATCTCAAATCAACAGCTTTGTTGCAGACCTGAAGAACGGTCAGCCTAGACTGGACGAGTGGGAGAAAGGTCCTCAGGAAAGTGGAGCAGCATCGAAGCCAGTGTGTTTCAACCTTTTTTATCTCACGGCAACTAGAACCTATAGTTAAAGTTCCACAGCAAACTTAATTGATTTTGAACAAAAAAGTAGAAAAGAAAAGATGAATAAAGAAGAAAAGAAAAAAGACTTACTGTGCTTTGAACTTCTTTTGAAAATAACGTTAAGTACTGATCTCTAAAAATTTTTGTGGCACACTGGTTGAAAATCACTGATCTAATAAGGCATGGGGGCTTCCTTAAAGGAGATTTCACATGACTAGGTGAATTTATAACACAATTAGTCATTAAGTACATAGAAAACTAAGTAAACCAGCATAACAAGAAAACATTATCTCTAAGAGAAACAAATGTACAAACACTACATGACTCAGCTGTTAGGAGCATTCACTTAGTCACAATGTAAAGACTGAACATTGTTTCAAGCAGAGTTCCAGAAAGGTGAGGATGATAGGAAATGCGTGTAGGGGGAGGGAGGAGGCTGGTGTTGGAAAAGAGCTCAATCTTCATCTTCCACAGTGGAGGCCAAAATTAATGCCAAAAACTGAAGAATGAGAATGTAGACATAGGAGCATATTACAGATCCAGAGGGGGAAAGCAAAATAATTAACTCAAAAATTTAAAAATGACTTCAGGGCAGCAGAAAAGGGGGAGGAAGAGAAGGGGGGCTTTAAAAAAAATAAGCAAACCTCCTAGAAATGTTTAATTCTTTAAAATATCCACATGTTTAACTGTGATAAAAATTAAAATAAAAGAAAAAAGAAAATCAGGCCAGGAACAGGGGCTCACACAGGTAATTCTGGCACTTTGGAAAGCCAATACGGAGGGTCACTTGAGGCCAGTTTTGAGACCAGCCTGAGCAACACAGCACAACCCCATCTGTACAAAATATAGAGAAGTTAGCGGGGCAGGGCGGTACATGCCTGTAGTCCCAGCTACTTGGGATGGCTTGAGCCCAGGAGTTTAAGGTTGCAATAAGCTACGATGCTGCAGCTGCACTCTAGCCTGGGAAACAGAGCAAGACCTTGTCTTAAAAATATTAATTAACTAAAATTAAAAACATAAGATGAAAAGATTGGGAGGGCCCAGAACAGTAAAGGTTGTGGAAGCCCGACATTTAGAAATGGTTGTATAAACCAAAGATATTTAAGTTTAAAACACACACACACAACTTGACACACATTTCACACTCCTCTGGTTAACACCGGTGCAGTATCAAGACCAACAATTACGTTACATGGACACAAAGCTCAGGTGTGCAAAAAAGACAAAAACAAAAAAGGAGTTTATAGTAACTGCCTGAAAGTCCCAGGAAGCAGGTGAGTTCTCTGTTGCTGAAGGTGTTTAACAGAGACTGAACAAAATCCACTTCGCGCATGTGATATAAAACGCACGGCTACCTTGGAAGGTTAGACTGCAGACTTCTTAAGCCCCTGCCAGTCACGCGATCCTGTTGAAGGATTCCATGTGATAACTTCCTTTTTATTAACACCATTCTAAAATAGAACTAGAAACCCTGGAAGTGGAGAAGCTCAGGCACTCAGTACATTTGTGCTGCTTCTTCCTTTTATCCCACCTCCACCTCCGCGTCCTTTCAGCTTTTGACTTTTCATTTCAGAAGTCTTAAAATATATTTACATTTGATTATAAATCACCTCAAATATTTTTGGAAGCAAACGAGTTATAAATACTTAAAAGAGCAGAAGAGAATATGCACGGTCTGAGTGGGAGAAAGCTGGAAGAGATGCGAAAAGGTGGTCTGATGTGATGAGAAAGGAACTGGAGCCAGGTCCCCTGAATCCACCCTGGACCCTGTGACGTGGTGACCACAGAACATTAAATAAGTCACTGTACCCAGTTAGGTATGAGACTTTGGGACCATGACAAGAGTGCTTGGGTTTCCTGGCAGGGTGACAGGGCAGTGATCGATAACTCAGTCATGAATGTTTAAGCTTTAAGAGGAGCAAACGAGCCACCACAGGTTAGTCAAAACCAACAAAAGAATACTTCAATGGGTTCTATTTTAAAGTTTTTAAAGGCGGTGTCTGTAGTTCAGTCGCTAAGGGCACCGGCCACATATACCTAGGGTGGTGGGTTTGAACCCGGCCTGGGTCTGCTGAGCAGCAATGACAACTGCAACCAAAAAATAGCCGGGCGTTGTGGTTGGCACCTGTAGTCCCAGCCACTTGGGAGGCTGAGGCAAGAGAATCGCTTGAGCCCAAGAGTTTAGATTGCTGTGAGCTGTGATGCCACAGCACTCTACCCAGGGTGACAGCTTGAGACTCTGTCTTAAAAAACAAATAAAAAATAACATTTTTAAAACCTTGCTCTATCAAAGAATGAAAAGCATACCTTAGCTTAAACGTTGGTCATCTCAACATGCACGAAAATTAAAATATTACACATACTACAGGTATGGGACTACAATATGCTCCTATAGGACTTCCTCAAAAGGCATCTGAAGCTGTGTTGTTTTCTACTCAAAGACAGCATTTTTTTCTTCTATCATGTACGACAAAACACTGCCATGCCTAGAGACACAATAACTCTAACCTAAAGATTACTGAACTCCATCCCTACCTGTTAAGCACAGATACAAATCATTCTTCAAAAATAATGCCTATATTCTTATAGGGCACTTTTGTATATCTAGCTCTTAGTTTTGAAAATCAGTTTAGAATCTAGCAAGAAATTACCAGCACTTTACACCGTTGTAAACCATGGCAACTTTTCGCTGTTTTCAGAGAATCAGCTGTGCACGGACACCCTAGAAAAGCCACCACACCCCTCCGTGACATCTTCTTTGAAAGACTGCAACTTCTAGCAGGAAAGTCTCCCAGTACTTAGCAGCCTGAGCAATACAACAATCAATAAATGTTGAACCAAAGCAAAGCATGTGGCCAGCTGGGAATTTTCTCTTCATTTCACTAGCATTCTTGATTCCCTTACTTTTCTTTTCAGCATCTTCCCCCGGCCCTGGGAGCTTCTCACTGCTGCGCTGGGCAGAAGCAGGGGTCATTCATGAAGTGCACTGCCTTTGAACAAAACATATAGGACTGTACCTCTTACCCACACTGCCCCCAGGAAGGCACTGAGAAGATGAACAGAAAAGCTTTCATTTTGCTCTGCAGGCCATTAATAAGCGGCACGTTGGGGGCGGGCAGAAGAAAAGGGACACCCTCATTCTTACAGATCTATTGACCAGTCCTGATTGCCTGGCA
This sequence comes from Perodicticus potto, assembly GCA_963574655.1. Taxonomy (NCBI): domain Eukaryota; kingdom Metazoa; phylum Chordata; class Mammalia; order Primates; family Lorisidae; genus Perodicticus; species Perodicticus potto. Next base: position 4,497 of record CAUYRH010155498.1, on the reverse strand, counting down.
CACTTAGGTGTAGATGAGGCCTAGAGGGCTCTCGCGTATGATGTCCTTTTTTTTTTCCTTGACTGGCTAATATTAATGTCTTCACCAAAACTTTTATTATAGAAACACACACTAGCAGGGTCAGATTCCAAAGCCCACCAGAATTAACTTAAACATTTTGAACAGCAGCTAGTTTTAATTTTCAGGTTCATCCCCACTTCCCTCCATTGACAGGTTATATTTGTGTTTTTTGTTTGTTTGTTTGTTTTGACCAGGGCTGGGTTTGAACCTGCCACCTCTGGCATATGGGGCCGGCGCCTCACTCCCTTGAGCCACAGGCACGGCCCCTGACAGGTTATATTTGTTTTAATGGTAATTTTGACAAGTACCTTTAGCATCACAAACTCCATTTTTAGTCTCTGAATAACCCCATTCCTGCTGCACGTCTGTTCAATAAACATTTATTGAGGATTGATTATTTACTTGGTCCATATAACATCATCGCTGCCCTCAATTCTCTCTCCAACAAAAGACAGTCAGCATTTTCTCAGCAGACAACATCTCCAGATGCCATCTGGAGTGTTATGTGATAACTATGACTGACCTGTGGTCTGGAGCAGACTTGGAGGAAACAAGAAAAATCTCAAGTACAGATGGCTGGCCCCTTAGCAGTTCAGATCCTTAAGTTTCAAACTTGAAGATTTGAAAATCACAGTCACCCTACCCTAATTTCCTTTGGAGACCTCAAACCACTAATCTGAGAAGCGATGACAGGAGTGAAAGGCTTTTAAATTATAATATACTTACTTGAGTGACTTGAAATTTATTTGCCTTATTTTGCCAATACTTTAAAGAACATACTGAAGTATGACGTGCTTGAACCCAGTTTCACACACGCTGAGTGACTCCTAGTTAAGAGTTACCTGATCCACCACCTTATTGCTTCTGGGTTCACTGTAATCACTTTTGTTGTTACTAAGGAAAACGGAATTGGGAAAATGGCTATTTTGAGCATTGTTTCTCAAACTGTGCTCTGCCAGAGAGTAGTTCCAGGTGTGATGAAAAATATTTTTAAAGGATGGATTAAGTCCAAAAAGTCCAGTTATACAAAGTTAAATTGGTTTTCTGGGAATAGGAATGCAGAAATGACCCTTTAATGTGTTATTATGCACTATGACTTTTCGAATGATGGAGGGGAAGAATAGTGAGCTAGAACCTCCTGAACTTTTCTAACAGAACCCTTTTTCACAGGAATTTCTTGTAGCCCTAGTGCTTTGGAAACACTTCTATAGGAGAACCCCTGATTAAGGCTAATTACGTAAGAATCCTTTGTATGTTAAATGAGACGGCCACATCAAACAACATGGTTAAGCAGCAGGTCCCTTTTTGCCTTGGAGGCTTCCTGCTCAATTTGTTACTACTCAAGAGAAATATGTATTTACTTTGTCTTGGTTTACTTTCTTAGATAAACCATAACTTTTAAAAATTACCACCAAAACTAGCATTTGCTTTCACTTTTAAAATGAAGCATCTTATTAAAGTATTATTTCCAAACATACTGCTAAACTTTCATAACTGAAATCTACTTCAACCCCAGTGTATATTCCAAAATGCTTTTCTAGATAAAAAGTATAGCTCGTTTAATATGCTAGAATTTAAGTATATTTAATACGTTAGAATTTAAAATTTGATGTGTCTTTAGAATTGTCTTCCATCACTTCATGTTTTTAGAATTGTCATGAAAACACAAAATCACAGACAAAATAGATTTGGAAAAACTTCAGGGCTTAGCAAGCAAGAAATAAAACTCTCTTAAATATGCTGAGTTTTTAAAGTGAAGTTTATTTGAAAAACAAACCAAAAAAAAAAAACCTCCAGCCCTTGCCCTGGTGGTATAATTTCTGCCTCTGTAATTTGATCTTAACATGCACGCTCATCACTTGTGTCAGAGTCAACTTCACTATGGCCACTTTCTTCACCCTTTCCTTTCTCACTGCTCTGCAGAGCCTTGCTGGTACTTAATATTAAATAACATTAATAACATCAATGGCATTAACACTTTTAGACGCCATGGAGGTCCAAAAACTGACTACACATAAAAATATCCATTCTTTATTTTAAAATGTATTCTCAAGAATCAGTGAAGTAAGGGGAAAGGATACAATTGTAGTCACATGTAGTGACACTTACTGCCACAATAGACTTGTTCAGGCTGTCTTAAAGGAAAACATAGGCGGATCCAGGAGGAAATGCACCACAGCCACTGGTCCCCCGAACCCGAAGTTTATAACCACCATTTACAGACTCTGCAAATTGTAATACTCTGACCTCCAGTCTGAGGTACACTGATGTAAAACCTATACATATACTTTATTTATTTATTTATTTTTTTTTTTTGAGACAGAGCCTCAAGCTGTCACTGTGGATAGAGTACCGTGGCAGCCACAGCTCACAGCAACCTCCAATTCCTTGGCTCAAGCGAGTCTCTTAACTCCGCCTCCCAAGTAGCTGGGACTACAGGTGCCCGCCACAACACCCGGCCATTTTTTGGTTGCAGCCGTCGTTGTTTGGCAGACCCGGGCTGGATTCGAATCCGCCAGCTCAGGTGTATGTGGCTGGTGCCTTAGCCCGTTGAGCCACAGGTGCCGAGCCTATACATATACTTTAAAGAAAGTAAGTAGCCTTCACCACCTCTGAATTTAAATGACATAAAAGTGGTTATCTAAGGTATATTCAATATACCTTTTATGTGTAGTAGTTCTTGGAAGAGCAGAGGGAAGGTGATGTACCAGGAAATACAGTTGGAACTACTGACTTTACACTACTTTGGCAAGCTAACCTAATCTTTCTGAGCCTCAGTTTCTTCATCTGTAAAATGGGGCTGATACCCATCTCAATGTTGTGAGAATAAAATGAGAAATGCACGTAAAGCATTTAGTCCAGAGTCTATCACATGATAAATCCCCAGTAATGACTGGTCATCACAACTCCCTATGCTCATTCCCTAGCTGTTTGCTCTTTGTCAGGCCCTTTTCTTCCCCTTGGAGACCACCCAACCTTAAATCATCTCCTCTGTCCTCATGACTCAAAGCATTTTCTGAAATTCAGTTTTGGGTCTTCAATTGCCTCTGAAAAACATTACCTCAAAGTATTAATGTCAGTACCACCTCAACCAGTCCATACAAAACTGAATTCACCTTCCCCTCCCTGAAAACTAGTCCCCATCTCCACTCCCATGTCCATCCATTATTATACCCTTCTCCCATTATCCGGCGTTGAAAACTACTGTTTTATCCCTCTCCCTTATCCCACATATTCAGATTAATTCAGGAAAGTCTGTCCTATTGCATCTAAGATAAGGTCTCTTCCAAGTTTGCCATTTACACTGTTTGGTCTGAGTCACTGAGCAGCTTCCTGGGTGGCCTCTGCCTTCCATTTCTCCCACTTCGGGAACAAGCACACTGTCAAATTGATCTTCCTTAAAGCACTCTGAAAACTCCTCCTTGGCTGCCCATTTCTCTCCCCTTCACATATTAATGCTTTCCCTCTATGTAATGCCTTTTCTCTCTACTCTGGCCAGGTCTCCTTCCCATGCTGACATTCAGCGAGTTATTGTCTGTTCCCTTGCCATCGATAAAGCTGTTCCTTCCCACTGGAATGCCCTCTCTTCTCCCTGCTTTCTACTAAAACCTGTCTACTCTTCCATTTGTTCATCCCTCCAGGCCAGATCAAGAATCATTTTCAAGAAGCCCACTTCACAGCTATTCCAGGCCTTCCTGCACTCCTCATCTCCTGAACTACTAACCACCCAGTTCATTTCTCTGTTTGCCCTTATTTTTCTGGCACAATTTAAACATGTTTGGAAGTCAGGGTCAAAACTCAAACATAGAATTTTTTTAAAGGAGAAGATTAATGATTATGAGATGATCCAAAAGGCTTAATTTACATTCATATCGTAATTTACAAGATATTTTCATGGGTTGTATAGCTTGCTACAAATCTCTATGAAGCAGATTTTATTACTATTTCCATTTTACAGCTGATGAAACTCAGGCACCAAATGTTAAAAGGATTTGGCCCGAATTACCCACCACATGATAGAACTGAGATTCGAACCATACCGTCTGGTTAGAATCCTGCCAGGACACAGAGTGTTCAGTCTTCTGGATTCTAATTAGCCCTTTAGAAAAGAAACAGGGAAAAGACCTCTTGTGAGGAAGGCAAAAAGCCTCTCACCCAGTAAGGATCATTTAGTTGGGGATGGGAAAGTATAATAGGCTAAATTCAAATGATTTTCTTTTTCTTTTGAGTCAAGGTCTCACTCTGTCACCTGGGCTAGAGTGCACTAGCATCATCATAGCTCACTGCAACCTCACACTCCTAGGCTCAAGCGATCCTCCTGCCTCAGCCTTCCTGAGTTGCTAAGACTATAGGCATGTGCCAACACACCTGGCTAATTTCTTCTTTTCTTTTTTTTGTAGAGACAGAGTCTCACTTTATCGCCCTTGGTAGAGTGCC
>CAUYRH010155497.1:0-45361 GCA_963574655.1 Perodicticus potto | reverse complement strand
AAAATAAATCAAGGCTGCAATGCAGCTGGTGCTGTTCCGATCCTACCATCAGGTGCTATAAGTGTTTGGGATTGAGCATCAGACCAGAAAGCAAACACCTTTCCTGCAGCTCCAGAATTCCTTGTCTCTGAAAGACTCTGTGTTATGGGTATCTGGCGGTGGCGACGGCAAACCTGCCGTTGGTTTCTTGGCAGTGGGCACAAGGAGGTGAGAAGTGGTGTTATAAGGAGCAGTTTGCTGAAGCAGAGAGCAGATTTAATATAGTAACATTAACAATGTATTTAATTGACATTTCTTTTTTTTTGTAATGTGACAATATGTGGACAAAGAAGGTGCAGGTTTAAGAAGTTAATATTTATAAAATGTGAAAGACACAGTTACTAGGATAACTTTTTTGTGGGCGGGGATTGGGAGACGGGTGGGGTGGGTTAAGGGGTCCCATTTGTTTCTTTGAATTTGGTGGGTGGGGATCCTGGCCAAGAACTCAGTCATTTTCTGTGTATCAGGTTTTGCCTAAATCATGTGCAGATGGTTCTTAAAACGAAAAAAGGAAACAGAAAATATGTGCATTTTGTATAATGGCCAGAACTTTGTTGTGCGACAGTATTAGCACTGCCTCAGTTAAAGGCTTAATTTTTGTTTAAACCTAGAAGTGCAACAGCAGTTTTACCACAGTCTGCACTTGCAGAAGAAAAAAGAAATTCAAACCACATGTTTATTTTTTTGCCTACCTCATTGTTTTTGATGCATTGAGAGGTGATTTAGTTTATATGTTTTGGGAGGAAACCATTAACGTTTAATTTAATCTCAATACCAAAACTCTCAGATTGGAGTTTGACTGCTAATTTATCACAGCCTAGTAGGCACAAGAAGAACTGTCCATGAAGATAGGAGTAGCGTTATGGCTGATACAGTTCGCTTTCTACATGTAGAAAGCAGAATGCTTTGTTTTCACCAGATTCATCATTGAAGGTTGATGGGGTGACTATAGCCCACAACAAAGAGATCTCATTGTTCTCAATTCGGGGTTTGGTAGCAGACAGGTGGTCACATTAGAATAGTCACACAAACTGTTCAATGTTGCAGGAACCTTTTATTGGGGGTTGGGATATTCCCCTTTTCTAAAAATGCAATGCACTAAAACTATTTTAAGAATGTAGTTAATTCTGCTTATTCATAAAGTTGACATCTTGCTGTGTTTTAGGTGTAATATGGAAGTCCTGGCTTTTCTTGTTTTCTCACTTGCTCTCTTGTTCTCTGTTTTTTAAACCAGTTTTACCTTATGAATATGTTCATGACATTTGTAATAAATGTCTTGAGTAATAATTTGTTTCATGGCTTCCTGGTCATCACTCAGCTCCCCTAAGGATAGTGATATCTTAGTGAAGGGATAGTGCTCTGTGTCCTGGTTCTGCAATTTTACTCTCCTCTTGTTGAATTCTGAGTGGGAATATGCGTTATAGCTGCCTTAAACCCTGTTCACCAACAGAAGCTTCTTAATCTTCCTCCTCAGTCTTCCAGTTAATTTCTCTTGTAGCATGGAAATTGGGGATTTCCTTCCCCCTCCCCAGAACTGTCATTTGCACCTATTTGCTTCTCTTCCCCTGTGGTGCCCGCTCAGACCCCTGTCTTTCTCTCTCTCCTGGTCAAGCATGTTTGTCAAAGGCTCTTTTTTGAACCACAAAAATCTAGTAAAATATACATACACTCAAATGCAGACAAAACAGCTGTTTGTACACACCCACAAAGACAGGATAACCTGAGAAAAACCTCACTCGTTTTGGAGAAACAAGGAGATGAAAATTGATGTTCCGTTAGTATGACTTTGGAGTCATGTTGATGGCCAATGCAGAAAGAACCAGTTCTTTTCTACTTACTTATAGTTAACCTAGAGAACGTTGAAGAGTAATCTCACCTTTGAAAGAGACTTGCACTGGTTTGGATCCCATCACCGCAGGACTGGTCAGAATTCAATACCTACTGGCTATTTCTTAATTCACGTTTGGGCTTTTCATAAGCTGAAACGTGCCAGAGTGAACACACATGTGTACATGGCAAGAGGAGAAAGAAGGGCACAGGAGACCATGGCCTCTTTCCTGGCTTTAGAGAGTGGTGAAGATGGGCAGATGCCTTTGAAGAAATACTAAACATGCAATGCCAATAGGAGGAAGTATCAAAGGATGTGGCATCATGGTCCTGCATTAGACACAGACTTGAAGCCCAGTGATTTTTAAGTCAAGTGGTATGCAAACAATGCAACTGGTGTTTCATTGGAATGACCGAGTGTGCAGAACTGGACAAAAACCGGCTCTCCCTGAAGAGGGCGTGGTGTTGGGATCTGAGCTGAAGTCACAATCATGCGTGTCCTGCTGGCCTAAGCTGGCACTTGGTGGGTACTCTCTCGGTGTTGGAGGTGAGCTGGGCTCAGTGTCCTGAAGTCAGCCCTTTGTCCTTCTGGAGAGGGGTCTTCTATGTGCTTTACTTGACTGCTGGTCGTCGTCCTTTTCTCGGCCTCACCACCTGCAGACCAGATTGAGTCGTACATCCTGATGCAGGTGCCCAGTGAGGTTTCTCCCCGAAAAGAGCATGAGCTGTTGTAATTTTTGAGATACTTTTAGGGAAGGGATGATTTTTCTTTACCCCTTTCATACGGTATATTCACTTTGTGAATTCTCCACAAAGTGCCAATATGACAGAATTATAAAAGAAAACAGTATTATGATGATATCATTACATGTTACAGGAGTGCTCTCTAGGGCTAGTCAGAGCTTTAATAAGTAGTACCTTTCTGTATTTAAATCAAAGTAACCCTTTCTGTATTGAGTGCAGTGTTTCTAATTTTTTCTTGTGCACATGTTATGTTGGAGAAAATGTTTACACAAATAGTTTTGTTACACTAATGTGCATCACATATTTATGGTTTATTTTAAGTGACTTTTTAATAGATTATTTAGGTTTTTCTTAGTTGTAGAACACTTACAGTGATTCATAATCCCTAATTTTGCCAATTACAAATTTGCTAAACAGTAATTAATTACAAATGACAAGCCGCATTAAATTTACTAATCATAAGGCTGCAATGCAGACTGGTGGCAAGAACAGTGTCTTTTTTTCTTTCTTTCTTTCTTTTTTGCAGTGCTAACTTGTCTACAGTGTATTATGAAAATACTGTTGTCCCCTCCCCCCCTTTTTTCCTTAAATAAAGTAAAAGTGACACTTGTTTTATGTGACATAAGTTTCAAATGTGTTCTAACCCTTCAAAATACTTTCTCCTGTTGGGATCCACATTTTATACCCCTTTCTTTCCCCCGAACCACAGTAGGCTCCTATATTCTGCTATGTCAATTACAGCAAATGTTTGCCCTGAGATCTCTGAGATAAAATAGGTGATGGGCTGTTCATCACCATGTTTCTGAAGCCAAAATGGAGTAAAGCTGATCCTTCGGAGAGAGATAAGGTTGTATTTTTGAATTGAATCAAAAAGTGAAATTGGTTCGGCACCTGTGGCTCAAGCGGCTAAGGCGTCAGCCACATACACCTGAGCTGGCAGGTTTGAATCCAGCTTCAGCCTGCCAAACAACAATGATGGCTGCAACCAAAAAATAGATGGGCATTGTGGCAAGCACCTATAGTCCTTACGTGGGAGGCAGAGGCAGGAGAATGGCTTGAGCCCAGGAATTGGAGGTTGCTGTGAGCTGTGATGCCACAGCACTCTACCCAGGGCGACAGCTTGAGGCTCTGTCTCAAAAAAAAAAAAAATGAAATGTCTGTACCTAATATAAGTAGCACTTTCTCAATTTGGCACATAAATACTACCTTGGGGGCTAATAATCAGAGTTCTTTCAGTGTAAGGCCATTGTGGCTAAGTAGTGGGGTGCTCAACTGCCCCCTGAGGTCTGTCTGGTATGCACGATCCCCTTTCAACAGATCCAGGGCCACACTCTCAGCATCAGCACTGCCTTACCCTCCAGGACTACCCACATCACATCATCATGAATTAAATATGTTAATAAACTACTTTGTGCTTCATACTAGAAACACTATTTCTCTGATGTGAAAATTAAAATTATAAGCATTTTGGCTGTCAGATGAGCATTTTTCTTTCCCTGTTTGATGTTCATTGTAGTTAGTGGATAATTAGGATTGAAAAGCTGGTGAGGTTTTCTTGCTACCATCTTGTATTCCTCCTATTCCAGATTTCCTGCCTTTGGTTGGGATTTCGCTTAAAAGAAGCAACCAGAATCAAATCGGGCTCTTTAGCCAACATCAGGTTTGTGTTTTGGCATCACATTAAAAGATAGAATAAAATTGCTGCTTTCTGTACCGTCTACCCCTTTAAAAAATAATAATGCCCATACTTCATTTGAGAAGTAGATGGCGTGTTTATATATAAAGTGTAATGGCTAAGGAATCAGAATTTGGGAAAAGTAGTTATAACATTGTCTTATGGGATAAGAAACGTGTTCCCCGGTTGGCAGTTGCACCATATCCATTCTTCCTGGAACTCCCATCTCTGTCTTTGCCCTGCGTAACTTGTACATATTCTATTCTGGTCCCTGATAGCTAGGCATGGTATTATCTTTTTTGCTTGTATTTCCTGTTGGGAGACAGAGCCTACGTGTTTGCTGAGATTGCTTCTCAGACGTAACAACCATTTATTAAATCTAAACCCTGTGCTCTGCTTCTCAGAACTATCAAATATTTTTACTGCTGCAGAGCAGGCACTCAAACCCTCTGGCTGTTTGCTTAAGTAGCATAAAATAAAAACTCCTGTGTTAATCCTGTGGGACCAGTGAGGAAGTGCTCTGGTATAGTCAGGCCCCAGCAGGGATGCAGAACACCACACTGGGCAGGGGCCAGTCCAGTCTGTCCTGGGGCACTCACCAGGCACCCCGCAGGAGCTTGGTTCCTGGAGTATCACTGTTAAGACCTTTGCTTCCTAAGTTCTGTGTCATTTGCTTGGTTCTAGGAAATTTGAATTAGCTGTTCCAGCAAAAAATGACATTTAAAAATCCTCACTTCTATTTTGATCTAAGGCATAAAATTCTGGCAGGCTGCCCACCGGAAGTCCTGTGGAGGGATGTGGACAGAGCTTGAGCAAGGCAGTCCTGCTCCTTCCTTAAATTTGTTTGGAAGTCAGATGTAACTACTCTTAGAAAATAATGTTAAACAACTTTGCCGCAATAAATGATACTAAATGCTCCCTTCATTTCTTTTTAAACAGCCTTACTGAGATAATTTAAATACCATAAAATTCACGCAATTAAAGTACATAGTCCACCAGCTTTTTTCTGTTTAGTTGTGCGTCCATCACTAACAAAAACAATTTAACCCAAGAAGATGCCCCACACCCTTTGCCATTGCCCACCAATCTCCCTACGCCACTGAACTTCAGGTAGCTGCCATTGTACCTTCTGTTGCTATGGATTGCCTCTTCTGGATGTTGCATAGAACTGGAGCCATCCCTGTGTGGTCCCCGGGACTGGCTTCTTCCACTTGGCATGATGTTTTAGATCATATCGTAGCCTGCCTCTGCACTTCTCTTCTTTTCATTGGCTCCCGTGGTTCTAAATCTATGTTATTGGTATTTCCCTTCACCTTCAAGGCCACCTCCCTTACGACAGCCAGTTGGGTCTCCAGCCTCTAAAGTTTGGACTTAATCTTCCACCCCTCAGGGGCAACTGCCCAAAAAGCAGCCCTACAAATACACGTTGAGGTCTGTTTTCTTTATGTTAGAAACTCAATGATCTCTTCTTCCCCCCAAGTAATTATGATGCTAAAGCAGCGCCCTCTGCAGATGTGGCCCTGCCTGCCTTGGAGAGGGAGCCTGGAACCACGGGAGTTAGGGCTGTGGGTGTTCTTTGTGTCCAAGGCCTGCGTCAGGATGCTCAGTTTGTCCCCTCATGCTCACTCCCGCTCGCGCACTTTCCTCCCCCTGTGCAACTGACACATTTTGAAAGCGCATTGTCCTTCTGTACCTTGCCTGTCCCTTACTGGCACTGAGGATATTTCAGTGCTGCCTCCTGGAAGGCTTAATTATACCCCGACCTTCCCCTGCAGGATGCATTGTTGAGTAAGTGTGGATGCTTGTGAACTTCTGGGAACTTCGCGTTCTGGTCAGTCTAATAAATTGAGCAACCACTGTGTGCTGAGCTTCTCAAGGTCTGGTGCTCTGGGGAAATGCAGAAACATTGACTAATGGGGTTACTTGTACAGGACTTAGTGTGTTATGGATGTTAAAGCAGAGCCCCTGGTTACAATGCATGTGAAAGGGACTCACACTTTTTAGCTACAGCAGCACATAGTTGCCCCAGGAAATGCTGGGTTTGGACTGGATGGATAAAATTGTGAAGTGAGAGAAGCTGACACCCACTGTGGTCCAGTCACACTCAAGACACACTCAGTGGACTCTAGATCAACTGCAGCTGTGTTACAAGAGAGACGCAGCTGGAAAGGGCTTCAAATTAGGTCCTGTAGAGATTGGTTGAAAGAAAACGTGACAGAGACAATTAGAAGTAATTGTGTAACTTGTAAAGACTCAGTTGATCAATTTGTCCTGCTTGGGGTCAGTAACAACTGCATTTGTGTATATTGTCTGTACACCTGGGACCCTGTGCTAAGGGCTTTTAGGCTTGTCCTCTTGGCTCACAGGAGAGACCTGGCAACCCACTTGTTGATTTGAATTTATCTGGAGAGATGTCAGATGCCAGAGTGGCAGAGCTAGGAAGAACTTACCTGGGACAGGACTGGCCTCCAGTATGGGGGGATTGGTGGCCAGGCCACACTCCTTGAAGAGGGCTTTGTTGGGGTGTAGAGGACCTGAGATCCTTGTAGTGCCCTCCAGCATCTGTCTACCTTGGTTGGGACAAGGTGTGCATGAGGGTGGTAAACAGTCCATGCACCGTGTGAGAACAGTTGTGAACTTAGAAAATGGCTTTGGTATTCCCTATAGACATGAATAGTATACAGGTAGCTGTCTGATGGGTTTCTCTGGGTGCAGGAGACACGACACCAGGACCCACAGATGTGTCTTTTGCCCCAGTCAACTCCCTCACCAGAGGGCTTCTCTGTGGCAGGCTCACTACACTTTGATTACTCTTTGCAGAGACATGGCCTATATAAAACTGAATGTGAAGCATCTCCAAGTGCTTTATGATTTTGTACACTGAATTGGTCATGCATTCAATAAACATGAAGTATTTATGAGTATAGGAGCCACTGTGTTACATGCTGAGGCTATTGTAAAAAGAGGGGAGGATCTGATGTTAGCTCAAATTCCAGAAGGAAGTTAACTAGAAGGAATCAAAAAGACACAGTGCATAGCAAGAACCCTGAGGGACACTGAGAAAATGGCAGCACCGGGCTGGGGTAAGAGAGAGACTAGTGGCAACATTGCATAGCCTTTCAAGGGTGAAATGTAAGATTTGTGGCTTCAAACCTTAAGCAAGCATCAGAACCCCTAGAGGGCTTGTTTAAACAGATGGTTGAGCTTCACCCCAGAATTTATGCCTCTGAAGGTCTGAAGGCAAACCAGAGACTACATTTCTAACAAATTTCCTGGTAGTGTGGTGCACAGATGCTGTTGATTTGGGGATTGCACTTTGACAACCACTGTTTCATAAAAATTGTTAGTAAAAAAAAGGGAAAATTAAGGACATTGGAAAATGCATAAAGATAAACTTAACAATCTGAGGCAAGTTGAAGAGAAAAAAACAGACAACTCCAAGATGGGAGAGTTTGGGCCAGAGGCTGTCACTGACCCACACTTCCTAAACCTCATTAGAAAATTCTTTAATGAGGGCAGTCAGAGACTCACAGCTGACTCTGTTGTCGGTCCCTGTGGCGGCTTCTTATGTGCATATTAATGTAATGTGTGTTTTGGTCTTGTTGCTGTGGCAGGGACTTGAATGGTACATACTGGTTCTCATGCAAGACAGCCAGGCCTTTCCCACCCACTTCCATCCTGGCGGTGGTGATAGGTTTGCATTTCAGAGCCAAAACAAGTTGCCAGGTGCCTGGGAGACAGCTTTACTGCCAAGATGTCTAAGATGCCAGGCCTTTTTAAGGGTAATTAAGATTAAATGAAATCATAAGAGTGGTGTCTTTAAAGATGAGGAAGAGACTCCAGGGATGTACATGCAGATAGGAAAGTCCCTGTGAGGACACAGGGAGAAGGCAGCCATCTACGAGCCAAGGAGAGAGGCCTCAGGAGAAACCAAGCCTGTGAGCACCTTGATCTTGGACTTCAGCTTCCGGAACTGTGAGAAAATAAATTTCTGTTGCAAGCCACGTAGACTGTGGTATTTTGTTACGGTGGCCCAGACAGAATAACACAGAGTCCAACCAAGGTGAGTGGGTGAGCTCCCTGAAACTGGTAAGGAAGACAGGTTTGGAGGGTGTTTAGAAGGTGCTTTTCCCAGTGGAGACTTGTCCAGCTCACTGTCCACAAGGTGGTGGGGCCTCTAAAGTGATGAAGTGTCTTCAGAATTAAGCAGTCCCAGGAGACTGACCCATAGCTGGAACAAGAGCTTCTGTGGACCAAACGCTCTGGACCTGCCTCCTGTTTCGGGCTGATTCATAATTCCCAAAGGTCTCAGCATAATCCTACAGAGAAGAAGCCATGCCCCAAATACTGTAGGTTAAAATCTCAACATTTAAACCAGTGGGAGCTTGGAACAGACTTCTTAAGTCACTTTTGCTCTGAAGTTGTAAAGCAAATTCTTGTCTACTACAGAATGAAAAACTAAATAATAGGCCATGTGCATTTAATAATTTCTGAAATTATGCAAAAATGATAGAATGGACCCTTATCCATCACTCTGCTTCAACTATTATCAATGTACAGCCATCTTTTTAATCTGTTCTCCCACACTACTTTATTCATGAATTATTTTGAAATAGTATCCAGAAATTACAGCATTTTATCCATAATATTTCAGTGTCCCATTTCCAAATCCACTAAATCATTATCACATATAAACAACTTAACAGAATTTCCTTAGTTTTATCAAATATTCAGTATTCACATGTCCCTGACTCTCTCCTAAGTGGTGGTTTTTTTTTTTTTAGCAAAATGTTTGAATCAGGATCTAAATAAGTTTAATACATTGTACTTGGTTGAGATTCCTCTTTTCTTTCTTTTTTTTTGAATCAGGATGGTCCTAACTTTAGTTAGTAGAAGTCTCTTCAGTTGGATTGTTTGATGATGGCAGTTGTCTGATAGTTTATTTTCTGTTTCCAGGCTCATTTTGTTCGTTTCCCACACGCTGCAACCTTAGAATCAACCATTTCTCTGGGACTCAGGGTTTTTTTCATGGGAAATGGTATTTTGTGACCACAGTGTGGTGCTGGGACTTGCTCAATGCTACAGAGTTGGTCATTTTTCTCAGTATTTTTGATGTGAAGAGGATTTTGTTTTTTAATGGTAGAAAGTGTATCATGAATTCATAATGAAATTCAGGATGATGGAATTTTTCTTGGCCCTCTGCCAGTGTCATCCATATCTCCTTTCTGCCATCCTAAATGTCTCCATTGACAATTCATTGTTTGTTTAGGAGTAGGGTTTGTCTTGTGGGTTTTATTTTCTTTTGTCTTTAGAGTAGTTACTCCACCAGCTTGATATTTAATTTTGCTCTAAGTTTCTAGAGATTCCTTGTTAAATTCAACTTAGTTTCATAATTATGTAAAATGTTACCTTGTTCTGAAGTCAAATCTACAAAAAACTCTAATCAGAGAATTCAGGCTTCCCTCCCTCCGCCAGTATCCTCTGTACCTGTGTAACTATTTTTGGTAGTTCTTTGTTTATCCTTCCGTTTTTTAAAAATGTAAACAACTGTGTTTGCATATCTGTAATCACCTCTTGTTGTCCTCACTCTCCCACCCCCAGCTGTGTTCATGTAATAATGTATCCTACAGATCACGCCATACAAAGGTATCTTGCATGCTTTTTTTTTTTTAATTGTATAGATGGGATCTTGGTCTTGCTCAGGCTGTTCTCAAGCTCCTGACCTTAAGTAGCCTCCCACAAGCAACTTCCCACCCAAAGCGCTGGGAGTACAGGTGTGAGCCATTAAACCTTTTTAAAAACGGCTTTATTGAGATAAAATTTTCATATTGTAAAATGTGAATGAGCTTTAGTATAGTCATACGGCCACACAGCTGTCCCCACAAGCCAGTTTGAGAACACTTCCTATACCCCAGAAAGTCTCCCTCGCCCGTGCAGCCAGTCCTTGCTCCCACCCACATCCAGGGGAGTTGTTCTGTCACCCTGCTGTGTGGCTGCCTCACAACCCCCTGCATGGAGGGGCCACAGTTTATTCAACCAGCCCCTACTGGGCATTTGGCTATTGCTGGCCTTTTACTAAACAAATAATCCTTCACTGAATAGCCTTGTGCACATGTCTGTCTTGGATTTTTGCCACCATATTTTTGGAGTAGACTACTAGAAGAGTTTCTAAGTCAAATGGTAAATGAGTATGTAATCTTTTCAAATAGTGCCAAGTCCCCCTGTGATGCGTGCTATTCCCAGCAAAGATGTTAGAGTATCTGTTTCCCTTCAGCCTTACCAACAGGTATAGTGCTTAACTTAGAGGTTGTATCTCAAAATAATTTCCACTTGTTTCCTCTCATTGTCGATGAGGTTGAACATTTCTTCATGAGTTTAAGAGCCATTTGCCCTTATCTGTGAGATGCCTGCTATCTTTTGCCTATTTCTCTATTCTTCACTATTTTTAGAAACTGTGTATTAGGAATAGTTTTCTCATGTTATGCGTTGCAAATATTTCCCCTATTTATAATCCTTTTACTTTTCTAAAATTATTTTTTATACTGGATGTAACAAATTTTATCGTTATGTAGTCAATAATCAATCTTTTCCCTCATTTCATCGGGATTTTTAGTAAAGAAGTTTCCCCAGTCCCAATTATGGAGGAATTGACTCATATTTACTTCTAGAATTGGTATGGTTTCTTTCATCCTTTTTTTTTTTTTTAACCTTTCATTTTCTGATTTGTCTGGATTAATTTTGACATGCAGCTTAAGGAAAAATTTAATTTTATCTTCTCCATATAACTATGTTAACAGCCCACAACACATTAAAAAGCCCATTTTACTCCCACTGATTTGATACGACATTTTTATCATATACTAAATTTGTTTATGTAATTTGGGCTATTTATGTCTTTTTTTGTTCTATTAGTCTGTCAGTAATGCACAATTGCCACATTGTTAATAATAGGGACTTTAAAATTTGTTTAAATGCTTCTTTCCCCCTTGATTTATAAGTATTTATTAACTCCCTGCTAAGAAAAACAAGCCTTTAGGTAATTTACCCCTCATGTCTTAGTCCTCTGCCCAACTTTTCAGAATGATATATTTTTATGTTATGGATTACATTTTAAATTAAAATTAAAGATTAAACTCTTAAACAACTTTGTGAAATGAACTTTACAGATGTATCATTGACATACAATAAGATGTAACCATTTTAAAGGTACATTTCAATGAGTTTTGACAATATTCCATATCCATGTAACTACCAGAACTATCAAAATAAATGACAGGTAAACATGTTTCAGTTGCATGGAATTTATTCAGCATGCATTAACTCTTTATGAGGTGAGATAAGTGCGTTAGCCCCACATCTTGCTCTTTGCCTTTTCTTTCCATCTTCCACCTCTCAAATTCTCTATGATATTTTGTAAGCAATCTCACATTGCAGAATATTTGAATTTTGTTCTATTACTCTGTTTAAATAGTCTTCCATGTTTTGTGGGTGAGTTGATTATGAAAGTTGAAAATAGATATATAACGTTTACACTATTAACTCTAAATATTCTCTGCCTGGTCAAGGGGTTTGTTAACTACAAAAAAAAAAAAAAAATTAACAAGGTTTATACTTTGGAAAAAAAGAGAGCTTTTAATTTCTGATAAAGGATAACAACCTGTTGAATGGCCATTCCAACAGGCTAGAAAGCAGAGGCTGGGTCAGAAGCGTGACACATTCAAAGGACAGAGAAAGGAACAAAATTTTATGCTGAGTGGGGTGGTTAAATATAGGTATTCAACAAGCTATAGGAAGAGTCATGGATATTTATGAAGATGGGAAATCATACACATTTGAAATTGTGTTTTATCTCTCCCATCCTGCTATGGCTAGGAACTCCATTTTCAGGTATCCCTGGAGCCCCGTTGGCTAAGCAGGGAGGCTCTGTTCAGTTAGCAGAGGGCTTAGGATTTTATTTTTAGTTCACAGGTTGCCAGAATAAACTTCCCCATCTACAGTTAAATGTTATGACTGCTATATCCCTGAAAGAAAGATACTTCTGATACATGGATCATATAAGTTATCTTCCCCTATACTCTTAATTGTGTAAACCATGGTTCATACTTTAACTATGGTTTTTCTAAGTAGTCTGTTCTTCCTAGAATCTTCACTTGCCTTCAAAAACAGATTATCTTCCTCTTTCAAATCATTCAGCCTTTCACTGATACTACCTATAGAAAGCAATCTTCTTTTTTTTTGCAACATCCCTTGTAAACCACTTCAACTTCCTGCTCTAGCCCGGATGGGTTTCTATCTAGGACTGCTGGCCATTTCTCATTCTGGGACTTCTCGTCACTAATCATTACTCCTGCCCCTACCTGGGTTAGATTTGAAATACTTTCTGGATTTCGCTGTCTTCTCTTTTTTGTTTTCCTTCCTTATTTTCTTGAAGCACATCCTGAATAACATCCCCAGAAAGGAGCAAGAGGTTTCAAAGAAGCTAGAATATTAAAAATAATAATTTTTTAAAGGGTGATGGGGGATGTTAAGTCCTGTCTTTCTGAAAATATCTACATTCATCCTATCTCTTATAACTGATAGTTTGCATAGGAATAGGGAATGAAATTTGATATTAACGTAAGTCTTCCTTCAGAATTGTGAAGCTGTTATTTCATTGTCTTCTATAATTTGTTGCTGATATGAAAACTTGTATCAGAATGACATTCATTGCTTGGTAGTTGGAAGTTTCCCCTTCTGGAAGCATCTACTATTTTTATCTTTGGTGTTCTGAATGCTTTCATTTCATTTTGGATTCGTTTATTGGATTTTTTTTTTCATTTATCCTAGTTGACATTTAGTAGTCTCTTTCAGTCTAAACTCTTGGGGGTCTAATATTTTATTACTCCTTTCACTAACTCTGACATTGCAGGATCCCTGTTAGTTGGATATTCTGCCTTGTGGATTTTAAATAATTAAAAACTTTTTGTTAAAGTTAATTACATTGTCTTGCAGCCTATTTACTGATTTATTTATCCATTTTGGCAGTCATATTTTTAATTTTTTCAGCTCAGGTAAAGCATCAGGGAATGATAGAATCACATGTTCCAAGCCAATGAAAACAATTAGAAATGCAGTTCACACACACCACTTATTTGAAAGCATTGGAGAATTATTCATGCAAACAGGACTAAAAGGACCATGATCCTACAGAGAAGGAAGGGCACACAAAGCTTCAAATTTGATGAAGAAATAAAATATTTTATGGATATACAAGCACTGACGAAATTCGCCACAATAAGACCTGCTCAAAGGCAATACTTAGACCTATTCTCAACACTGATCACCACAATGGACCACCAGCAAAATAAACATCCAGAAGCTGAAGGTCAAAACTTAGCTTCCACAATGGTGTCAAAGATAAAACTACACAACAGACTTTTACAAAATAGATGAATAGAACTCCACGACACTTGTCAATTCTCTCAATAAATGTCCATGGACCGAATTCACCACTGAAGAGGCGCAGGTTGGCTGAGTTGATAAAAGAGCACAAGCCATCCATATGCTGTCTCCAAGAGACACACCTAACCTTGAAGGACAAATCAAGACTCAGGGTTAAGGGATGGATGGTTAAGTATTTCAAGGAAATGGAAATCAGAAGAAAGGAGGGGTTGCAATCTTATTTTCAGATACAAGTGGATTTAAAGCAATTAAAGTTAAGAAAGACAAAGATGGACCCTTTGTACTGGTCAAAGGAATAATACAATAAGAAGACATTTCAATTTTAAATACTTATGCACCCAACTTAAATATTCCCAGATTTATGAAACAGAACTTGATGGGTCTAAGCAATATGATACCCCATAACACTACAATATCTGGGGACTTAAACACCTCTTAACAGAACTGGACAGATCCTCTAAATGGAAACTAAATAAAGGTACAAAGTACTTAAATGTGACCCTAGAATAAATGGATCAATAGACATATACAGAAAATACTAGCTCAAAGCTGAAGAATATACATTTTTCTCATCAACCCATGGTATGTACTCCAAAATTGACCACATTCTAGGATACAAATCAAATCTCAGCAAAATTAACAGAAATTATAGGTGGTATCAGACCACAAGGCAATAAAGGTGGAACTCAACTCCAACAAAAACTCTCATCTCCACACAAAGACTTGGAAATTAAACAATCTTATACTGAATGATAGTTGGGTTCAGGAAGAGATAAAAGAGGAAATCATTAAATTCTTCGAACATAACAACAATGAAGACACAAGTTACCAAAAACCGTGGGAGACAGCAAAGGCAGCCTTAAGAGGGAAATTTATTGCATTAGATGCCTACATTCAAAAAATAGAGAGCACATCAATAAACTCATGAACTGTCTTATGTAATTGGAAAAAGAATAATCTAATCCCAAACCCAGCAGAAGAAAAGAAATAATCAAAATTAAATGAGAGATTAATGAAACTGAAAAAAAGAATCATTCAGAAAACTAATGAAACAAAGTTTTTTTGAAAAAATAAATAAAATTGATAATCCTTTGACCAGATTAACTAAAACAGAAAAGTAAAATCTCTAATAACCTCAATCAGAAGTGATAAAGGGGAAATAACAACAGATGCCACAGAGATACAAGGGATCATCTCTGAGTACTATAAGAAACTATGCTCCCAAATTTGACAATGTGGAGGAAATGGATCAATACCTGGAATCACATCTTCTCCCTTGACTTAACCAAGAAGATACAGACTTCTTGAACAGACTGATTTCAAGAACTGAGATCAAAGAAATAATACAAAAATCTCATAACAAAAAAATTCCCTAGTCCAGATGGCTTCACACCAGAATTCTATCAAACCTTCAAAGAAGAGCTTATCCCCATACTGCAGATAGTATTCCAAAAAAATTGAGAAGGAAGGAATCTTCCCCAAAATGTTCTATGAAGCAAACATCACCCTGATACCAAAACCAGGAAAAGACCCAACTGAAAACAGAATTTCAAACCAATTTCAATAATGAATATAGATGTAAAAATTCTCAGTGAAATCCTAGCCAATAGATTACAGCTATACATTAAAAAAATCATTCATCACAATCAAGTAGGTTTCATCCCAGGGATGCAAGGCTGGTTTAACATATGCAAGTTCATCACGTAATTCACCATATCAACAAGCAAAAACAAAGACCATATGATCCTCTCAATAGGTGGAGGAAAAGCATTTGATAAAATTCAGCATTCTTTTCTAATTAGAACACTTAAGAATTTAGGCATAGGTGGCACATTTCTTATGCTGATTGAAGCTTTCTATGACAAACCCACAGCTAATATTATACTGAATGGAGTAAAACTGAAGGCTTTTCCACTTAGAACTGGAACCAGACAAGGTTGTCCTCTATTGCCTCTGCTATTCAATATAGTTCTAGCCAATACAGTCAGGCAAGAGAAGGAAATAAAGGGCATCCAAATAGGTGCAGAGGAGGTCAAACTCTCGCTCTTTGCCAGCAATATGATGGAACCCCAAAGACTCAACCACAAGCCTCCTGGAACTTATAAAGAAATACAGCAATGTCTCAGGATATAAAATCAATGTCCACAAATCAATAGTCTTTGTATATGCTAGTAACAGCCAAGATGAGAAGCTAATCAAGGACACAATTCCCTTCACAGTAGCTTCAAAGAAAAGGAAATACCTAGGAATATACATAACAAAGAGGTGAAGGACCTCTACAAAGAAAATTATGAAACCCTAAGAAAAGAAATAGCAGAAGACATTAACAAATAGCTGGGAAGAATCAACATTATCAAAATGTCTATTCTTCCCAAAGCAATCTACAAATTCAAAGCAATCGCCATTAAAATACCATAATACTTTCAAGATTTGGAAAAAATATTTTTTTTGTTTTTTTATGGAACCAGAAGAAACCCTGTTTAGCCAAGGTAATTCTTAGTAATAAAAACAAAGCCAAGGGTGTCACCCTACCAGACTTTAGGCTATACTATAAACCAATGGTGATCAAAACAGCATAATATTAGCACAAAAATAGAGACATTGACATTTGGAACCGAATAGAAAGCTATGAGATGAAACTAACATACTACAGCCACCTGATCTTTGATAAACCAAACAAGAACATACACAGGGGAAAAGAAACCCTATTCGCTAAATGGTGTTGGGAGAACTGGATAACCACATGTAAAAGATTAAAATTGGACCTGCACCTCTCACCACTTACAAAAATTGATAGAAGATTTAAACCTAAGGCATGAAACGATAAAAATCCTCGAAGAAAGTGTGGGGAAAACACTTAAAGATATCGGCCTGGGGAAAGATTTTATGAAGAAGACTTCTGTGGCAATTGCAATAATAACAAAAATAAATGCATAGGACTTAGTTAAACTGAAAAGGTTCTGTACAACTAAGGAAACAATAGCCAAAGCAAAGAGACAATCTTCAGAATGGGAAAAGATATTTGCATATTATGAATCACGCAAAAGGTTGATAACTAGGATCTATAGAGAATTCAAATTAATCAACAAAAAAAGAGCAAACAATCCCATATATCACTGAACAACAGACATAAATAGAATCTTCCATACAAAAAAGACAGACGAATGGCTAACAAACATATGAAAAAATGCTCATTGTCCCTAGTCCTCAGAGAAATGCAAATCAAAACTACCCTGAGATATCACCTAACCCCAGTGAGAATGGCCCACATTACAAAGTCTCAAGGCTGCAGATGCTGGTGTGGATGTGGAGAGAAGGGAATACTTTTACACTGTTGGTGGGACTGCAAACTAATACAACCTTTCTGGAAGGAAATATGGAGAATCCTCAAAGAACTCAATGTACTATATATTAGGTATTAATGTCAGTAGAAAAATTCAGCTATTTTAAGTTTCCTTGTCTTTCCATACAAATTTTAGGATAGCTTGTTTATATCTATAACAGATGCTGAGAACTGACTGACAGGAAATCAGTCAGATCTATGAAACTGACATATTTATTCTGACAGTTTCAGTCCATGAACACAGTAAGTGTTTACAAGTATTCAGGTCCCTTTTGATTTCTTTCGTCAGAATCTTATAATTTTAAGCATATAAAACCTACACGTTTTGTTAAATGTATACCTATGCATTTCATTTACTTTGGAATGATTGTAAATGATATTGTTTTATTTAAAATTTTGGTTTCCACATGTTTGTCATCAGAACTGTATTATTATTTTTTGTACATTGATCTTTTATACTGAAGCATTACTGAACTCACAGCAATAAAAACTTGGAGTTTTTATTAAAAACAAAAAAAAACAACTCAAATTAGAACTCCCATTTGATCCTGCAATTCCATTACTAGGCATTTACCCAAAAGAAAAAAAATCCTTTTATCATAAGGACATTTGCACTAGACTGTTTATCATAGCTCAATTTACAGTTGCCAAAATGTGGAAACAGCCTAAATGTCCACCAACCCAGGAATGGATTAAGAAGCTGTTATATATGTATATCATGGAATACTATTCAGCCATTAAATAAAATGGAGACTTTACATCTTCTGTATTAACCTGGATGGAAGTGGAACACATTCTTCTTAGTAAAGCATCACAAAAATGGAGAAGCAAGAATCCAATGTACTAAATTCTAATATGAAGTCAGTAGATGAACTAATACATAGCTGGAGGTAGGGGAATAAGGGAGTGGAGAGAGGGGAGGAGAGAAGGTATGGGGATCACAGTGTATGGCACACCTCTTGAGTTGGGACACAATTACAAGAGGGATTTTACTTAACAAATGCAATCAGGTAACCTAATTCTTTGTACCCTTAATAAATCCCAGACAGCAAAAGAAAGAAGAAAAAAAAGTAAAAATAATAATTAAATAAATAAATATACTTTTGAAAATCGCCTTCCCTCCCTAGTATGTTTTTTAATAAAAATGGACCCCCTTGGCAAAATTAAATTGGAATTGTTAGAAATATTAGGTAGTTCTTTATTGAAATCTCTTCTGGAGAATTACCAAGGCTGTACTTTCCTTACTGGGCACAAATTAAAATTTATTTTAAAAATAAAGAGAAGAAACACGTTTACAACTATGAAAAATAGACATGCATGTAGGTAAAAAATTCGAAGGCACTAAGCAAAAATAAAAGAGCTGTCTTTGGGTGGTGAGATTAAGAGTTAAGAGTACACTTTTCTAATGTCCAAATGTTTTTTAGTATTTTATAACTTATTTTTGATGAAAGAAGTATTAAAAAGAAAACAAGACTCTTGAAGTAGACACATATCCAGCAAAATAAATAAAAGGTATCTCAATTGGAAATAAAGAAGTAAAATTATCTCTGTAGATGGCATCTTATGCACATAAAATATTAAATAATACATACAAAAAGTATTTGAGCTAATATAAAAACATACCAAATTAGCAGTATACAAGATCAATATGCTAAAATCACTTGTGTTTTTATACATTGGAAATAAATTATACAAATGAAATTAACAAAATAATTCCATTTATAATAACATCATGAAGAATAAAATACTTGGAATAAATTTACCAAGGAGGTTCAAAACTTGTACATCAAAAGTTACAACACCTTGCTAATGGAAACGAATAACAACTTAAACTAATGGAAAGAAATTTCATGGTTCATGGCTTGAAGGATACTGTATAATAGGCTAGAGATGACCATACTACCCAAAGTGATCTAAGGATTCAACACAATCTGTACCAAAAATCCCAGTAGCCTTTTTTTTTTTTTTCAAGAAATGGGAAAGCTGATCCAAAACTAAATATTGAACAATAACCAAAACAATTTTGAAAAAAGACCAAGTTGGAGGACTCACACTTCCTGATTTTAAAACTTACAACAAAACTACAGTAATAGAAAGTGTGGATGGAATTAGAATAATTCAGACGGACTAGTGGAATAAAATTGAAATTGAAAGTCCAGAACTAAACGTATAGATCTATCGGCAATTGATTTTTTTTTTTGAAGAGAGTATATGTCCATTTAATAGGCAAAGAACAGTCTTTTCAACAAATGATGTTGAGACGAATGGATTTCCAGATGCAAAATAATGAAAGTGGATGCCTACCACATACCATATATGCAAATTAACTCTGAATGAATCAAAGACTATATTTAAGAGCTAAAACTATAAAATGAATGAACATTTGTTCATTCATTTTACTATTAACGAACACTTAGGTTCTTTCTTTCCTCCATTTTTAATATTTTTGCCTCATATATCTAGCATATTGTTAACAGTGTACAGATAAAAGCCTAGTGTGTCTTTGTGAGAGGCTGAATAATGGCCCCCCAAAGATGTCTATGTCCTAATCCTTGGAAACTGTGAATGTTACGTATGAAAGGGCTGTTACAGAAGTTACCAAGTAAGGGATCTTGAGATGGGGAGATTTTCCTAAATGATCTGGGCAAACCCAAAGCAATACAAGGTCCTTATAAGAAGGAGATGGGAAGACCAAAAGGAAAAGGGTGATATGATAATAAAAATAAGAAATAAGAAAGATCTGGAGATAGTTTATTTCTGGCTTTGAAGATATAGACAAAACCCAGAGTCAAAGAATGCAACGGACTCGAGAAGCTAGAAAAGGCAAGGAAACAGATTTTCACCAGAATCTCCGGAAGGAATGCAGCCCTGCCAAAACTTTGATTTTAATTTTTTAAAAATTTTAAACTTCTGACTGCCAAGACTATCAGGTAATAAATGTGTACTGTTTTTAGCAACTAAATTTGCCATAATTTGTTGCAATGGTAATAGGAAACTAATACAATCTTCTTAATAAAATTTGTCTTCTTAAATGACGTTCACTTTTTTTCTTTTTGTCCTGTTAAGACCTCTTAACCTTAAATCAAAAAATTTCTAACGTATTGTGATGGAGCATTCCCCAAACCATCTTCAGCCTTGAAGATTTTCTAGAAGGACTCATAGGACTCAGAAAATTTGTTATATTCATGGTTGTGCTTCACTGAAAAGATACAGATTAAAATCAACAAAGGGCAAAGGAGCACAGCATGGAGGAGAAACCAGGCGGCTCCCACATGTGTCTTCCAATAGAGTTGTGGGAATAAACTGGATTCTTCCAACAGCAATGTGTCACTATATGTGAGAAATGGTGTCAACCTTGGTAGCTCCTCTAAGCTTTGGTAGCTCATGTTTTTACTGGGGTTGGTCATACAGATATGAAGCCTCTCCTCCACAGCAAAAACAGGCCTACACCGTCAATCACACTGGTATCTTAAACTGTCTGATCTGGTACAGCACAGCTCAAAGCCTCAAGCCCACAAAATACTCACCAGGCAGAATATTCCAAGGGCTCAGAGCTCACATCCTAGGAGGTGACTAACGCACAGGGTGTGAGCAACCCAGGTCTGCTGCGCTAACCTTTTCCTGAACAGGTATTGACTGAACAAATTTCAATATTTGAACAAATATCGCTGTATCTTTTTTATTGTTTGCATTTGTAGCATTGTCTATCTCTTTGCACTTTTCTTTGCTCTCAATATTTCCTTACCCCTTTGTTTATGGAATGTTTCCTAAGCAGTATGTGGCGGTCTTTTGTCTTTAATTCAACTTAGCAAACATAGTTTGCTTTGTTTCATTCAGATAAGTCCCTTTATGTACATTTGGTGGAACGACTTACATATCGATATTTTATTTTAGTGCCTTCGTTTAACTTGGTGTTTATTATTTATTTTGTCCTGTTTATTGCTTCTCCTCTATCTCATGTTTGCTGGTAGGAAGTGTTGGATACATGTTTCCTTTCCTCCCTTTGTTAATTTGGGCATTCTGTTGTCTATTTCCATTCTGTCAGGGTTCCCTTCACCTCTTCGGACATTCATAATCAACCGTATTTATTTACTATGCATGAAAATAATACACAACTATTCCCTCTTCTGGAACTCCATTTCCTGTCTACTGCCAAGATCAGGCATGAGACCTGTGGATAGAATATATCACTTCCCCACTTTCTCCTCATCAGCCTAGGTAAGATGTTTAGAATGCTTTACCTTCCCCTCTGCTTCTCCAATCCCTAACTACTAGATTTTCCTGAAACCATTTAGTAATTCTTACTTCACAATATGATTAGAATTTTCCAGGAACACGTGCTTTCTATTTCAAGAATTCTAATGTGCAGACCTCTATCCTGTGAATTTCCAGGCAGATACACATGCCCACTCCTTTCCCCTGAGGTTTATTGACCACCCCTGTTTTGGGGTCTTTAGAGGTCATTATCCTCAGGGAGGACGATGACACCTCCTCTTTCTTGCATATCTCCATTCTTTTACTCTCATGGGTGATTCTCCTCCTCTTTTGCTGCCTCTAGACACTAGTATCTCCCCCTTATCTGCAGTTTTGCTTTTTACAATTTTAGTTACTTGTGGTCAACCAGTTACTTGTGGTCAACATACTGAGAGAGAAAAAGAGTGGCCATATTTACATACTTTTTATTACAGTAGATTGCTGTAGTTGTTCTATTTTTGATTATTGTAAATTAAACTTTGTCGTAGGTATGTATATATAGGAAAAAGCAGTATATATAGGTTTCAGTGCTATCCTCACTTTTAGGCGTCCAATGGGGGCTTGGAACATACCCACTGCAGATACGGGGGGTACTAATATACACCATTCTTCCACTCTGAGGAGTGACGGGCGCGCCTTGGCTGGAGTTCTTGGCATGTGGTTCTTTCTCAGTAATTTTTGGATGATCTCTCAGGTTTTCTAGTTTCTGGTCTCCCCCAGAAGCCCCAAGTCAGCTTGATTTTTTTTTTTCCCCTTTTTAAGTAATTTGATTTTTCTGTCTGGAAGCTTATAAGATGTCCCTTTGCCTGTGGAATTCAAGACTTTTGGCATCGAGTGTTCGGGCATGGCTCTTTCCTGTGAAGTCTTCCCTCCCTGTGGCTCACTGAGTCTTCTCACTCCTCATACTCAGATGTCGTCTTGGCTCAGGGAGGCGACTCTCCACTGTCTGCTCCTTATCTCTCCCTGTCCGCTCATTCCTCCTTCAGGACTCCTGTCCCCTGTGATTTCAGTTGCCTGGGATCTGTCCTACTGTCTCTTTGTTTCCCTCCTGCTTTCCACCCCTCTGCATTTCGGTTCCATGGTTGGATCTGTTCCTTCTTTCGCTGATTGTCCCAGCACCAATAGTGACCACTCTTTTGCTCCAGGTCTCAACAGGGACTGTTTTAAATTGCCTATCAAATTTTTGGCTTGACAAAAAAAATTTTTTTTTTTTAGTTCTAAGATGTATTTTTTGCACTGTCTTGATAATCTTGAAGTATTTTCATGTCTTTTTGGTCCAAGAGATAGTACACGGTAGAGGATAAGAGTGTAGATTGTGGAATGATGAAAACAAATAAGGAAATGAAGGAAACAATGAAGGAAACTGCTGATAAAGTGGAAAATAACCAAAAAGAAATCCAAAAACAGAATGAAATAAGAGATGAATGACATGAAGAATATAAAAAAGGATATAGCAGAGCTGAAGGAACTGAAGCAGACAATTAGGGAACTTAAAGATGCAATAGAAAGTATCAACAACAGATTAGGCAATGCAGAAGAAAGAGTGTAGATTGTGGAGCCAGACTTAGACTGCCTGGGTTCAAATCCTCTTCCCAGCCCCACGTAGTCTTTGGCAAGTCACTTAACCTCTCTGTACCACCATTTCCCTGTTAAATGGGGATGGTAATAGTGGAGTTGTTATGCCAAACACCATTCATTCATTGTCATCTCCATTTTATGCGTCGTATTCTCTGACCACGAGTTCTACCTTCCTAGCTGACTTCCTTGACTATTGCAGCCTGATTATCCTTGGGGCCCACTTGTCTTTATCCCCTAAACCCAAGCTTCAAGGCTACCAGACATAACTATACCCCATCCTTGCATAGTGTTAGGTGGGCCAAGCTAACTCCATCTTAGATCCGAAACAAAAACCATTCTGAGACTGTTATATGTAGACATGACTCAGATAAGGGACACATGCCACAGGTCGTCACCTCCAGTTACAAACGGTAAGAATTATGTTTACACTGCAAGCCTCTGACACCCTGGTAAGAGGAGCCAGCTCCCGACCATGAGCTGCATATCCTTGATGTGCTGATAAGAAACACTTGTCAGCCTGCCATAAAAAGAACTCCCGAATGTTGCTCACATCTCTTGATCTCCTGCTTGCAGCCAAGGGCAAAATAAGCTTTTTTTCATATTTGTTATATTTGGTTTCCTGTAATTTGATCTGGGCTTTGTGTTACCTATCACATACACCATTAATTTCCCTGCCCCATCTCACTTTTTACTTTACGAAACTGCAACTCTGGTAATCTGAAACTCTCTTCCAGTGCGCCTGCACATTTGAGCAGGGGTGCAGAAAAACCCAGATCTAAGCTGATCCGTCACCCTTTGAATTCTGCCCACGAGCTTCTGTAAACCCTCACGGCTGCCTGGCTTTTGTCATACTACCTATTCTTTTGTCCACAGTGGAGAATGAGCGGTTTAAGGGTAGAGACAGGAGGAGGGTCCGCAAGAAGGAGAGGAGGCCAGTCCAGGGATAAGGAAAGGCTTTATTAGAGGTAAGAGCAGAGTCGAGTCTGACCAGGAGTCAGCTCTCTCCCATACAGTTGGAAGATGCTTTTTTTTTTTTTTTAAATTATTAAGTCATAAACACATAGATCATATATACATTGATTCCTTTATGGGGTACAATGTGCTGATTTTATATGCAATTAGGAATGCTTACATCAAACTAGTTAATATAGCCTTCCCCTTATTTACTTAATTATTGTGTTAAGACGTTTATACTCTATACTTAATAGATTTGACCTGTACCCTTGCAATATGAACCATAGGAATGTTCCCACCGTTTACCCTCCTTCCATTGAATCTCTCCCCTCCCCTCCCCCTCGTCCTCCTGCCATCACCTTGGGCTATAGTTGTGGTTTATCTTTCTTGTGAAAGTGTGAGTGATTATAAATTGGTTTCATAATAGTACTGAGTACATTAGATACTTTTTCTTCTATTCTTGAGATACTTTACTAAGAAGAATATGTTCCAGCTCCATCCATGTAAATGTAAAAGAGGTAAAGTCTCCATCTTTTTCACGACTGCATAATATTCCATGGTATACATATACCACTATTTATTAATCCATTCATGGGTCGATGGGCACTTGGGCTTCTTCCATTGGGACTTGGAAATTATGAATTGAACTGCAATGAATAATCTGGTGCAAATATCTTTGTTGTAAAGTGATTTTTGGTCTTTTGGATATATACCTAGTAAAGGGATTGCAGGGTTGAACAGCAGTCTACTTTTAGATCCCTGAGTGTTCTCCAAACTACTTTCCAAAAGGAATATATTAGTTTGCATTCCCACCAGCAGTGCAGAAGTGTTCCCTTTTCTCCACATCCACACCAACATCTGTAGTTTGGGGATTTTGTGATGTGGGCTACTCTTACTGGAGTTAGATGATATTTCAAAGTGGTTTTGATTTGCATTTCTCTGATGATTAAAGATGATGAGCATTTTCTCATGTGTCTGTAGATCATGTGCCTGTCTTTTTCAGAGAAGCTTCTGTTCAAGTCTCTTGCCCACAACGAAATGGGATCACTTGTTCTTTTCTTATTAATAAGTTTGAGTTCTCTTTGGATTCTGGTTATCAAACCTTTGTCAGAAACATAACCTGCAAATATCCTCTCCCATTCTGAGGGCCATCTGCTTGCTTTACTTATAATGTTCTTGGCTGTGCAAAAGCTTTTTAGTTTGATCAGGTCTCAGTAATGTATTTTTGGTGTTGTGTCAATTGCCCAGGGGATCCTCCTCATAAAGTATTCTCCCAGGCGAATTTCTTCAAGTGTTTCCCCTGCACTCTTTCCAAGAATCTTTATAGTTTCATGTCTTAAGTTTAAATCTTTTATCCAGTGAGAGTCAATTTTTATTAATGGTGAAAGATATGGGTCCAGTTTCAGTCTTCCACAAGTCACCAGCCAATTCACCCAGCACCATTTGTTAAATAGGGAATCTTTCCCCAAATTTATATTTTTGATAGGCTTATCAAAGATGAAATGACGATTAAGTGTCTGGGTTCATCTCTTGGTTCTCTATTCTATTCCATACATCTACCTCTATTTTTGTGCCAGTACCATGCTGTTTTGATCACTATAGATTTATAGTATTGTCTGAAGTCTGGTAGCATGATTCCTCCTGATTTGTTTTATTTCTGAGTAATGTCTTGGCTTTTCGAGGTTTTTTATGTTTCCATATAAAATGGAGTACTAATTTTTCCAGATCTTTAAAGCATGACAGTGCTTTAATAGGAATTGCAGTTAAATTGTATATTGCTTTGGGTAGTATGGACTCTTTAACAATGTTGATTCTTCCCAGCCATGAGTGTGGTATGTTTTTCCATTTGTTAACATGTTCGGCTATTTCTTTTCTCAGTGAAACTATGTTTCATAATTCTCTTCATAGAAATCTTTCACGTCCTTTGTTAGGTAAACTCCCAAATATTTCATCTTTTTGACACTACTGAAAAAGGAATAGAGTACTTGACTATTTTTTCAGCTTGACTGTTGTTGGTATATATAAAGGCTACAGGTTTGTGAGTATTGATTTTGCAATCTGAGACACTGCAGTATTCCTTGATCACTTCTAAGAGTTTTGTAGTTGAGTTCCTGGGATTTTCCAGATATATGAGAGACTTTTATTAGCCTTATCAGTATAGCTGGAATGAGGGAAGTGACCAGAGTCATTCTCTTCTGATTAGTGTTTGTGTCAGGGCTGCCTACTGAGTAGGGCCTGGGGCTCACCTCTAGTGCTGGCCAGGATATGGGTAAGGTGTTCCCAGAACCCATTGGTCTTTAGGAGTCTGGGGAGGCAGTTGCTTGTTTTTCTAAAATCACTGGACTCCTGTCAG
Organism: Perodicticus potto; assembly: GCA_963574655.1. NCBI lineage: Eukaryota > Metazoa > Chordata > Mammalia > Primates > Lorisidae > Perodicticus > Perodicticus potto. The sequence continues at coordinate 19,153 of CAUYRH010155497.1, read as the reverse complement.
GGTTATGAGAATTGCTTTCCCACAGAGAAGTTTCCCCTTCCACTGAAACTGGTAGTTGAATCCCCTGGTTTGTAACGGAGTTCACTCTGGAGCACTTCTAGCTTCTCTACAATTTGATTTTGTCACTGCTCTGGTCTGAATGTTTGTGTTTTACATGTTGAAATAAAGGTGACATTATTATGAGATGGGGGTCTTTGGGAGGTAATTAGGTTATGAGGATGGAGCCCTCATGAATGGGATTAGTGTCCTTACAAAAGGGGCTCAAGGGAACTCGTTTGCTCCTTCTGCCATATAAGGACACAGAGAGAGTTCTGTTTCTGAAGCAGGAGGCAGCCCTCACCAGACACCCAATCTGCTTGTGCCTTGATTTGAGACTTGCAGCTTCCAGAACTGTAAAAATATATTTGTGTTGTTTATCCACCTCATCTATGGCATGAGGTCTGACAATTAAGTTCATGAACTTGTCACTGTGCCCTTACATTGGCAGCACTATACAAACTGCTTAGTAAGGTTTCATAACCTTGGTATATCAGTGTCTTACAACTGTGTTGGTGTCAATGTATGCTGATATCTTGCTGAGTGGCATTCATTATTGTTGCGTGTTTTTGTGTGCTGTTGCAAGAATGTTGGAGCTTAAATTAGAGTAATGAATAAACAGCAAATTCCTTGCTAAACATGGCAAGAGCAGAAGTGAAATCAGGGACATGTGAGTCCAAGTTTATGGGGGTAATGCCATGAAGAAGATGGAAGTATATATATAAATGGATTAAACGCTTTTCTGAGGGAGAGAAAGTGTTACTGACAAAGAAAGGTCAAGGCAGCCAGTGATGAGCAGAACTGATGAAAACACTGAAAAAATTCATCAAATTATGCATCAAAATCATGGGCTAACTGTGAGAACCATAGAAGACCAAGTAAAAATTGATACAGAAACAGGAAAATCTTGGCATAAGAAAAACGTGGCTCTTACATCATGACAATGTACCAGCTCTGTGAGGGAGTTTTATGCCAGTAAACAAATAACTGTATTGGAACACCCCTCTACTCACTTGATCTGCCCCCAGTGACTTTTTTCCTTACCTGAAGACAAAGGAAATATTGAAAGGAAGATATTTTGATGATATTCAAGGCATCAAGGGTAATATGATGACAGGTCCGATGCCTGTTCCAGAAAAAGAGTCCCAATATTGCTTTGGGGTGGACTAGGCACTGGCATCAGTGCATCACTTCCCAAGGGGAAGACTTCAAAGGTGACCTTAGTGATATTCTATGAGGCACATAGCACTTTGCCTAGAGTGAGTTCATGAACTTAATTGTCACACCCCATATTTTGTTATAGTAGCCTGAGTGGGCTAAGACAGCCACCAAATACTGAAGGAGGCTGAGATGAGCAAAGTGCTTTACTGATGGGAGTGCACGATTACTTCATTTGAGCCACAAAACACATTCTGAAAAACTCTGGTGGGGTCATTCCGGGGCACCTGCTCTGAGCTGCAAGGTGCTCGATCCCAGGATCTGTCTCTGGACTGCATTTGCACAGTTTTCAGGGAAAGGCTTACAGTTACCAATGTGGGGAGCATAACTGGCCAATGGTGGGGTGTTATACCCTACCAGGGAGAAAGACTAAGGGCGCAAGATAAATTGACCCCTCCACACAGATGCTTCCGTGAGTGGAATGCGTTTTGTGAATCCAGGAAATACAGTCCGGGGGTGGGGGGAATATTTCTCCTATTCTCTCTCCAGGAAAGGAAAGTCAAGCCTTGAAATGCCTGACTTCTCAGAAGCGTTAGGTCATGCTCAACAAATACAATTTACCGTGGGGTGTTTTCCTTTGGCCTCTGCTTCCCAGAACTGCTCCCCTACAGTTCAGAAGGGAATTCCCTGTGTATTAACAGGGCCGGGTGTCTGGGAAGGGGAGCCGGAGCGTGAACAGCCAGATCTCCTCTGGCAGAAAGTGTCAGGGACTTACCAGAAGCAGGTTTCGAAGGGTGATCCTGGGGCCTGGGAGCTGCCCAACGAGCTCTACGGAGGGAGGGACCCCACAGCTTCAAACCAGCAGAGCACAGGGGCACCAAAGTGGGGAGCTGAGGTGGGGACACTGTTAGGGGAGGAACCTGCTCTGGTTTAGTTGTTGCTGCATTTGGGGCAGTTTGTACTGGGGGGTGGCTGTTGTCTACCTGTGCTGTTTAGCAGGCAAGATTGCGTGTGCATCTGTGGGTGGTGGTACACAGATGTGTCCTTTCTTCGTGGACCCTTGTCAGTGATAGAAGCCAGATGGCTTTAAGCAGAAACTGGGAAACCCAGCCTGGACAAGAACCAGTGGGACACCACTAGGGTGACGTGGACAGAGCATGGGATGGGGAGAGACTTCCCTGAGGGGATTGTGCGAGAAAAAGCAGGCGGGTGTGAATAGAGGGCTAAACAAAGGCCAGTCAGTTCAGGTTTAAAGAAACCTATCAGTGCGAGCCAGCTAGTTTGAAGGACCTAGTCAGTCTTGCTGGCGAGGTTTGGGCGGGCAGAAAGGCATAAAAGTCCTAGGTAACCAGTTGCCGCCGCAACCCATTCGGGACCTTTTCCCTTGTGTTGGAAGCTTTCCTGTCCTCTATTAATTAAACTACAGCTCTATTCATTTCTGCTGTGGTCCTTCACTTCATTCTTCGATTCCCCAAACCAAGAACCCCACAAGAGGAAGAAAATTTCAGTATCATCAGCATCTCTCATGCTCAAGTCCAGACTCACTGACCTGGAAATGTCTCCTGCCAGCTCCCAGCAGTCTGCCCTCGCCCCTTCCAACTGCCCTCCCCAGCCTCAGGGGTCAGGAGGGGAGTCTGAGGAAACCCTTTCTCCTGTGGACAGTCACTGGAAGAGAGTGATGCTAACTGGGGCTGTTTGAGCACCCAGTTGCACCCAGGCTTTCTCAGCCCTCCTATGGCTTGACAGATGTGCTTGCCTGAGTCCAGTGCAGTGGTCAGGGTCCCCAGGGAGCAGCCAGGGCGCCCAGACCGCCCCCCTTCGGCCCATGGGCGTCCTTCCACCTTTCTCTCTCTCGTGTCCCTGGGCTGGAGAAGACACTCATTCCAGTCAGAGACAAAGTGCTTCCAAACACTTTAAACTCTGCCCTTAGCTGTCAGAAGACAGGTGCCCACCCCAGGACACGGGCGCCTTCAGCAGGACTGGGTGGAGGCAGAGACAATGCACCAGACCCCCTTCCATCCCGTTGCTCATTGATCCCCCCAAGTCCAGGCGGACAACTAAGAAGAGTCACACCATTCCCGGATCTCTGTCTTCCCGCTTTAGACTCCTGAGAAAAACGTGGAGTCTGCAGGGCAGGCTCAATTTCCTGGGGCAACTTCCCAGCACCAAACTATAGTGAAAATGTCCCCAGTGACACGCAGGTCCCAGTGGTAGCAACCATTTCTCGGGTTCTCTCTGCTGTGGGAACTGTGCACCCACTCAGCTGCTGAAAACCCATCGCTTTTCTCCCTCCCCCTCTGTGCAGGTGGAGCACAGTTGTCCGTGCTAATTCCAGAGTAGAAGGCCCCTGGGGATCTGAGGTCAGGATGAGGGGCTCCTGTGTCCATGCCCCCGGGCATTACTGCTTTGCTTCAAGGAATATAGGAATATTTATAAGAACTATGTTTAGTTCATTTCTGACCTCAATCCCTTAAACTGATCTTTCCTAGGCAAAGAGGCCCCCTAAGCTGTTCAGAGTTTTGCTGTGCACAAGAGTGTGTGAGTAGGTGCACACGGGCCCTCCACACATACCGCCTAGGGAGGCTCAACCCCCTTCCTCTTCACCTGCCTGCTGCATGGCCACTTGGCTTTGTGACCAGCAAGAGCTGAGGTGGTCTGGAGAGAAGGATTTGGTAGATGATGTGGAGGTCCTTCCCGCAGACTCCCCCACTCTGCTGAGCTCAGCAGTAGCAGGCACAGCGGCAGGTGGCCTTGGTCCTGCAGGCGTTTACCGCTTCCATCAGAATAAGCATCTGGGGCCTAGACCCAGGAGCCCCCAGGGCAAGGAGAGGGCAGATCCTGGCCTTCAGCAGGAGGGCAGTGATGGCTGATAGTCCCTGGGGAGGACTAGGCATTTGGGAGCTCTCAGACCAGACTTTGAGCTGAAAAATACTATGGTCTAGGAACTGTACTGAGCATCTACATGAACTCATTTAATTGTCATAACAACCCGCTCAAGTAGGTTCTCTTGAATCTACCCCATTTGACAAACGAGAGGAGTGAGGCACAGAGAAGTTAAGTGACTTGTGTAAGGTCACACAGCTAGCACGTGGCAGAGCTGGGATCCCAAATCTGGCAGTTTGGCTTCTAATCACTGCTTGTGCTGGGCCTCTGGGTTGGTTTGTGGTTTATGTACTAAATGCTACTTCCACCATGAGCCACTCATTAAAAATAATAAAGTTAAACTTTTTTTTGACTTTTCAAAAAGAAAGTTAAGATAAATTAAATGTGAAATATAAAAATCATTAAATAAAGATCATTCAAAGAAAGTTGGAGCAACTGTGTTTTTTTTTTTTTTTTTTGAGACAGAGCCTCAAGCTGTCCCCTTGGGTAGAGTGCTGTGGCATCACAGCTCACAGCAACCTCCAACTCCTGGGCTCAAGCGAGTCTCCTGCCTCCACCTCCCAAGTAGCTGGGACTACAGGCACCCGCCACAACACCTGGCCTTTTTTTTTTTGGTTGCAGCCGTCGTTGTTTGGCGGCCCCGGGCTGGATTCGAACCTGCCAGCTCAGGTGTACATGGCTGGCGCCTTAGCCGCTTGAGCCACAGGCGCTGAGCCGCAACTGTGTTTTACTCTTACAATAGAGTAGACTTTTTAAGTCAAGGCAACAAATCTGGAAGGTATATTAGGAAAGACAGATAAATGTGATAGTACAAAATTTTCTAAAAGGAAAATTATACAGTAAATAAAGTCAACAGGATAATAAGAAAAGGGGGGGAGAGGATTTTTTTTTAAACACACACTGAAAGATTGCAAGAGAAAATAAAGATTACAAAGAAAAAATAGTAAGCAAGTAGAGAAATAAACAATATTTGAAAAGGCAATTCATATTCACACAAGCAAATCGAAAGACTGATATTAAAAGATGTAGAACTTCATTAGTAGTCAGAGAAAGGAAAATTAGAATAATGTAACTTAAAATTAAGAATAGTGATGCCCATTATTGACAAGAATTAGGAGAAAGTCCTAACATACTATTAGAAAAATGGATTGCACAGCCTTTTTGGAAAGCAATATAGTGAGAGCTATTTAAGTAAAAGCATAGAGATATGAAATCAACCTAAGTGTCCATCAATAGATGAATGGATGAAGAAAATGTGGTAGATATACACAAAGGAATACTAGTCTGTCTTCAAAAATAAGGAAATCCCGTCATTTGCGACAGTGTGGAAAAACCTAGAGGACATTATGGTAAGTGAAATAGCCAGGTGCAGAAAGACAAATACCATACGACCTCACTTATATGTGAAATCTAAAAAAGTTGAACTCCTGAAGGCCAAGAGTAGAAAGGTGGTAACCAGGGACTGGGGTGGGGAGTGTGGCTGGGGAGAGGCTGACCACAGGACTCCAAATTTCAGTTATAGAGGAGGAATAAATTCAAGAGAACTATTGAACAACGTGGTGACATTGTTAATAACAATGTACAGTGCTCTTAAAAATTGCTCAGAGTGGATTTTGTGTTCATCACAAAAAATAATACATATGCGAGGTAGTGCACATGTTCATTAGCTCCCTGTAGCCATTCCACAATGTACACACATTGCAAAACATATTGTCGTATGTGAAAAATATAACTTTTATTTGTCAGTATTAATTAACTAATTAAAAAATACAACATGCCTTTCTTCCCAACAGTGTTAACTCCTGGCACGCTAGCCTGTGAAAATAAAGGCACCAACGTGTAAGGATTCATATACATAAACTTTATGGCAAGAACTCGACCCCAAACCAATGTCCATCAGTTGCAGAATTCTTGAAAAGGCCTCGTTCATGCGGATAATAAAATGCCACAAGTTAGACTTACACCAGTGACTGGGAAAGACTGTCATGATGTATTCTTTTTAACATTTTATTTTGAAATAAATAAAATAATTTGAAACTTCCAGAAAGCTACACGAGTGATGGAAACAATTTTTATATTTCCCTCCCATTGGATCCTCCAGTTCTCAACATTTCATCATCTTTGTGTGCTTGCTCTATCTCTCTGGGTCGAGTTCATTTTTTCTCATTCTTCTTTTTGCCTGAATGTTTTGGTATATATATTTCTTCAAAATGAGGATAGTTTCTTATATAATCACAGTACAAGTAGCAAAGTCAGGAAATGAGCTTTGGCATAACACTATTACTTAGTCCACAGCAAAGTACCCCAGTGATGTCCTTTATGCAAAACCAAAACCAAACAAACTTTGGCCTCTCTCTCTCTCTCTCTCTCTCTCTCTCTCTCGGATACAATTTAGGATTCACCTAGCATTCACTTGTCATGTCTCTTTCAACTTTGTCCATCTGGGACACCTCCTCAGTCCTTTATTGTCTCTCTTGACCCTGACATTTTTGAGTGCAGGCCAGCGATTCTGCAGAAGCCTCTCAGTTCTGGCTTGTCTGATGTTTCCCTCATGGTTTATCACTGGTCATGTGGTTGGTAGGAATATCACAAAAGGGATGTTACTCTTTCTCAGTGCCATGATGTATTCTTTATTTTTAATTTAGTGGTTTATAGTATATTCAAAAAATTGTGTAACCATTACCACTACCTAATTTTAGAACCTAATTTTCAACACCCCAGTAAGAAACCCCATGACCCCATTCTTTAGCCACGCTTCCCAGCCCTAATCACCCCATGCCGTCAGCTCTAGGCGGCCACTAATCTACTTGCTGTCTGTGTAGATTTCCCGATGGTGGACATTTTTTATAGATGAAATCATACAACCAACATGTGGTTCTTTGTCTCATTTTTTCCACTTAGGCTAGTATTTTCAAAGTTCATCTATATGGTAGCATGTCTCCATATTCTCCTTTATTTTTGCTGAATAATGTTCCATTGCATAGATATGCCACATTTTATTTTATTTTATTTTATTTATTTTATTGTTGGGGAATCATTGAGGGTACAATGAGCCAGGTTATACTGCTTGTGTTTGCTAGGTGAAGTCCCTCTATTAATAGTGTCTTACCCCTAAGAGATGTGTCACACACCGTGACCCCACAACCCCCCTCCCTCCTTCTCTCTCTTCCCTGTCCTATTCTCCCTCCCCCCCACCATGTAATAGCATCAATTGTCCTCATATTAGAATTGAGTACATTGGATTCTTGCTTCTCCATTCTTGTGATGCTTTACTAAGAAGAATGTATTTCAACTCCATCCAAATTAATACAAAAGATGTAAAGTCACCATCCTTTTTAGTGGCTGTATAGTATTTCACAGTATACATAGACCACAATTTATTAATCCATTCCAGGATTGGTGGGTTTTTAGGTTGTTTCCACAATTTGGCGATTGTAAATTGAGCTACAATAAACAGTCTAGTGCAAATGTCCTTATGATAATCCTTATGATAAAATGATTTTTTTTCTTATAGGTAGATGCCCAGTAATGGGATTGCAGATTCAAATGGGAGGTCTAGTTGAGTTCTTTGAGGATTCTCCGTACTTCATCCATTGACAGACATCTGGGTTACATCTGGGTTATCTCCACTCTGGCTATTGTGAATAATATTGCTGTAAACAACTGCGTATGAGTTTTTATGTGGACATATATGTGTTTTCATTTCTCTTGGGTATATACCTGGGGATGGAATTCTATATATACAGTATATATAGAGTTATTTAATATAAGGAATTGGTTCATATGGTTATAGAGACTGGCAAGTCCAAATTGTAGTGTGGGCCAGGAGGCAAGGACCTGGAAGAGCCAATGGTGTAGATAAAGCCTAAAGGCAATCAGGCAAAATACAGAGAAAGATGTATGATATGAACCTGTTTTTCTAATACGGTGGCCCAAAGTTCCTTCTTGTATTTGTTTATAGATAAATGAGCTCCAAGAAATGTATGAAGAAAAAGCTTTTGCTGATATAGTGGGGTGCAGACAAGGAAAACATAAGATAACTATATTTATAAAAGGCATTTATAGGGAAAAAAACCTGGATGTATTCCGTGTATGTAAAATAGTAGTTGTGTGTGTGAGCATACACATTTGTATGCAGACACCTGAAAAGATGGTCACTACTAAGTTAACGTCTATATGCAAATGTTAAATTTTATACTTTTCCCTTTTTCCTACAGTTTTAAATCCTTTAAGTGTGTATTGTTTATTTAACTTAAAAAATCAATAAAAATCTTTTCATTGTAGAAATAAAGAACATCGAAGCAATGTCTCAACTCTTCATCTATTAATATTCGATGTTTTCATCTCAGTACCCTGATAATACTGAAATTTTTCACGCCCTGCCTACTTGCACTGGCAGCACGTCTCAGTAACATCTGGAAGGCATCTGATGCTTCAAGTGCAATCAGCATTTTAAATGCAGCTCTTTCTTGCTTGCTACAAATTAGAGGCTCATATCATTATTTCACTTAAAAGGTAAGAGGGGAAGATCTCTTTGACTAGGTGATTTTGAAGGTCTGTTTCAGCTCAAAGACACTGACTCAGATTCAGTTACAGAATTTGGAGCTATCTCTGCTCAAGGGCTCACCCCAGATATAGAACACAAGTAAGTTCTCATAGTCCTGGGAGGTCTCTTCCCAGGATTGTCTGGCAGAGGAGACAGGGGGTGATGAGGCCCAGGTAAGGACAGTCATGAGGATTGCCTGGCCTGTAGTCCTGGAAGTGAAGCACAGGTGTATAGCTAGGAGTGGGGAGGGAGGGAGTGTTGATAGGCCATGACATAAACCCTGCTCTTTGTTCCAGAAGGCACAGTGCTTGGTTGACACGGCTGTGCTCTAGCCGTGGGTGCCTTGTTTGGAATCCCACTATGAGTCTGCAGTAAGCCAGGTGTCCCTGCTGGTTTCAGATGGCAGGATGCTTTGCTGTTCCCTTCTTTCTCTCTCCCCGCCTCCCCTTTTTCCTCCCACTCTCTGGCTACTTTTTTCCTTCATTCTCTTGTTCTTCTCCAGGGATGTCATAATGAATATTTAATTTTTCAAAATCGTGTTTAATTGCAACCTGGTCCTCTACATTTTCATTCTGTAACCAGAACGCCTTGCAATGCTGGTAGGTCAGCGCTTGCCGACAGAGGGGCAGAGGGTTGCTGGGGAGTGGAGGCTAAAATGTATGATGTTTCTCATCAAGGTGACAAACACGTTCATTTTCTTCTTCCTCCAGGACTCCCTTCCCTCCAACCTGTCTTCTCTTCTTTTCAGCATGGCTGTGGTTGCACCATCTATAAAGGGACATGTTTACCCAGTTTGGTCTCTCCAGGCACAAAGCAACATATAACTGAAACAATGGCTGAACCAGATGGTATATTATACAGGTTTAGTAAATGAATAATGTTTTCTTTTCTTTTTGGCAGTTTTTGGCCGGGGTTGGGTTTGAACCCACCACCTCCGGCATATGGGGCCGGCGCCCTACCCACTGGGCCAGAGGCACTGTCCAAATGTTTTATTTTCCTAAAGTTAATTACTTTCTCTTTTTCTCTCTCTGTCTCTCTCTTATTTTTTTTTTTTGCTTAGATTTCTATGGGCTTACCATTAATATTCATTTTTTTTTTGTTATGTGGTCCATTTTAGGTTCAAATACATTAGTTTTTCAGAAATCTCTGGGGATTTCTGGTCGTCTGCCAGCCTCAAGCAAAGCAAAAGGAGTCCCAGCCCTATGCTTTTTTTTTTTTTAGAGACAGAGTCTCAGTATGTCGCCCTTGGTAGAGTGCTGTGGCATCACAGCTCACAGCAACCTCCGACTCTTGTGCTTAAGCAATTCTCTTGCCTCAGCCTCACTAGTAACTGGGACTATAGGTGCCTGTCACAACACCTGGCTATTTTTTTTTGTTGTTGTTGTTACAGTTGTCATTGTTGTTTAGCTGGCCCAGGCCAGGTTTAAACCCTTGCTCTGTGTGTGTGTGTGTGTGCTCATGTACACGTATGTGATCCCATCACCCTGAGGGACAGCCAGGGCATCTCTTTAGAGGTGGGAGGTAGACTGGGATAGAAATTCTGGACAGGTAGGCTGAGTCTCCCTGTGGTGCTGGACAGAACTGGGATGAAAGGAGAAAGTGGCGAGGGTACCAGTCAGGGCTGTCCAGACAACAGAACCAGCAGTGCAACTATTTCTATCTATATGTGTCTATTTATGTCGAAAGAGATTTATTACAAGGAGTTGGCTCACTGATTATGGAGGCTGAGAATCCTGTGCTCTACTGTTTATAAGCTGGAGACCCAGGTGGTGTAGCTCTAAGGCCTGATGGTGTGAATTCCAGGTCAAGTTTGAGACCTTGAGGACCAGAGGTACTGAGGGGAGAAGATCAATGTCCTAGCTCAACCAGGCGGTGGAGTGAGTTTCATCCTTCCTCCCCCTCTGTTCTCCTCAGGCCCTCAGCCGATTGGATGATGCCCCTCCTACAGGGGACAGCAGTCTCCTTTCCTCAGCCCATCAATTCAAATGCTTATAGCTTCTTTCAGAAACAAGCACCTAGAAATAACATTTAACCAGGTATCTGGTTGGGCCAGTCAAGTTGACACATAAAATTAACCATCATGGTGGGCGAGGCTGACTCTCCCCATGTCTTCATAATCTCACCCGGAATTAACTCCAAGTGGGAATTCAAGATGCCTCTTCCTTCCAGGTTGTCATCCTCATGCATTTGCTAAGGTAGGAGTATATACCTATCCCATTATCTCATCCATAGAACTGTTTCTGGCTTGATTAGGTATCTTTTAAGTATTTAGATACAAATATATAGGCCTCCATCTGTAATCATGCCCTGGGCCCTGTGATGCTAAGGGTAGGGCTAGTGGTCATGGTGGGAATTCTTTCTTGGCAGCTTTCTATGAGACAGCCCTTCTATTATTTACCGGCTCGCAGGCTAATTCATTAGCTTTTGCTGGTTAATAAACCACTTCAAACACATGGCTCCAACAAAAAATATTTTGATTATTTCTTATGATTTTATGAGTCAGCTGAGTGGTCCTCCTGGTCTGGGCTCACTCAGCTCAGGCTCCCGTGACGGGAGCCTCTGGCCAGCTGGGGTGTGTGGTGGCTGAGCTTCTCTCTTCATGGCCCCTTCATGGCGAGTTTGGGCTCATTCTCATGGCGCTAGGGCAATTCCTAGCATGGGACCAGAAGCTGCCTGTTGAAATCTAGGTCTGGATTGCGGTCACTTCTGCCACATTCATAAGTCAAAATGAGTTTGTGCTGATGGTTGCACAATTTTGTTGAGAATGCTAAAAATCACTGAATTCAGCTCCAAACAGGATGCATCATGGCACTGAGAAAGGCTGACCTTCCTTTTGTAGTATTCTGGCCAAGAATTCATGACCTGCATGTAAGCTGGGAAACATCAAAGAAATCCGAGTTGTGGGGCATGCTACAGAACAGCTGGCCTGCATGCTTTAAGAAACACCAGAGTAGAGAGAGACAGTAAATCACAAGACCAGCCCAGATTCCAGGGTTTGTGTCCGTCCGTCCATCCATCCCTCCCTCCCCCTCCTTCCTCCTTCTTTTCTTTTCTTTTCTCTTCTTTCTTTTCTGTCCTTTTTTTCTTTTCTTTAACAAGTGTTCTTTCCTTTTGGCGTGCTTCCTACTTCTGCAGGATCAGAAATTTTAATATATTCTTCACAAGGGCACACATGGAAAGCAAATGTTTTGAGTGCTTTCATATTTAAACCAACAATGTGACTTAACATGGAGGCTGGTCACCCCAGAAAGCCCAACAATGTAATTTTGAGTTGAGGGGCTTCATGTCGTGACTAGAGTGGACAGGGTCAGCTATCCATACAGCTGATTAATTATGTGTACATAATTGAGCCCCAATAGCAATTCTGGACACCACGCCTCGGGGTAGCGTCCCTGGTTTGCAATGCTCCACAGGGATTAGGAGGCTGGGAGAGCAAGGCCGCCTGGCTCCATGGTGCATTCCTGAAATCTCTGCGGTTTGTACTTTCCTGGGTTCTGTCTCTCTCATACACCTTTACCCCAGCTGATGCCGGTCTATAAGCCTTTCCCTGAAATAACCTGTAACTGTGTTTGTAGAAACTTGCAGTAAATTCCATAAATCCTCTACCAAATTATCAAATCCGAGAGTGGCTCGGGAAGTCCATGGAATCGTTCTTATTCCTGATTACTCCCTTCCCTCAGCGCTCTCGGATACAGGCATGTACGACCGGTGCAATGCGGTCTCCTCTCTCTCCAAGGACGTGCTAAGTTTTTTTTTCTTCTTTCTGTTCCCTATTCTCTCTTTGGTTTTCTGTGTATTTGTTTTCTCTTTTGGTTCCTCTTTTTTTTTTTTTTTGTAGAGTGGTTTATTTATTTATTTTTTTAGAGGCAGAGTCTCACTTTATTACCCTTGGTAGAGTGCTGTGGCTTCACAGCTCACAGCAACCTCCAACTCCTGGGCTTAGGCGATTCTCTTGCCTCAGCCTCCCAAGTAGCTGGGACTATAGGTGCCCACCACAATGCCCAGCTATTTTTTTGTTATAGTTTGGACAGGGCCATGTTTGAACCTGCCACCCTTGGTATATGGGACCGGCACCACTCACTGAGCCACAAGTGCCGCCCTGGTTCCTCTTTTTAACGTCGGGCACTTTCGTGAAATGTCTGATGATTCATGACTGTCCATTCATGTTGAAGAGTGAGTCACGAGATGGCAGATTAGAAGCTTAGGGCTTGCTGATGGGGGTGGACCTCAGGGAATTCTGGAAACAGAATTTTATCTGAATCAAATAAAAAATTATTTTCTCTTTCCGTCTTTGGCCCTAGACTTTAACTGCTCTTAGCATCCTGGAGTCCAGCACCTCCACAGTTCAATTTGCTCGGAGACTGTACCTCTGACCACTAGGGGGCGGTTGGGGAGAGGGCAGGGGCCACCTGGCTTGCAGGATGGAGGAGCTGCGTTCTTTGCTGGAGGCTCTTCCTTTAGCCCCTGTGTACACTACCATGTGCAGCTCCCCTCAAGCTTTTGTCCATGTTTTGTCTCCTCAGTGAGCATTATTCATTCATTAAACCATCCAATGTGGTGGTTTTATGGACTGGGGTTCCCCGAGGGAACAAACACTAGGTCATGTATTGGGAAAGACGAAAAACAAAACAAAAATAAACAAACAGAAAAAAACCCTACAAGGTCTCTGCCCTGCAAGGAGAAAGAATAATTTGCATGCAGATAGCTATGATTCCAGGTGTATGTCCTGTCTGCTATGGGAGAGAAACAGCTCCTCTGGGGCCTGGGGACTGCCTAGGTTGCTCAGGGGAAACTGGAGAGGAAATAGCCACTGACTTTGGTGCTTCACAGACATTATTTCTGTAGAGGCCCATTTTAAAAGTGCGGAAACTTAGGCTCAGAGGTGTGCACTGATGGGACAGAGACCCCAGCAAAGTAAATGTTGTGCCCTGTTTTCCCCATGCTGATGTCTCTCAATGTTCAATGCCCAAAGGGTCTGCACTGACTCATGAGAAGGGCTAGTCTTCAGGACAAAAGCCGGAGCCTCCAGGTTTGTTCTAGAAGCTGTACTGTGTTTCAACACACGGTTGCCTAACAGTAATTTTCTTGCAAAGGAGCAATGCCAGAACTTCTCTGCCTGGTTGAGAAACAGCATACTGTTTGTGCCGTGCAAAACAGAAAGATATTATGAAATGCTGCTGACCCAGGCCCAGGTGGCCACGAGTAACTCCCAGCTCCAGGGGAGAGGTTGTGGCAGGGGGCCTGGGAAATGCGGCTTTTGGCCAAGCCATTGCATGACCATTGGCCAAGAGGCCCCGAAATTCCTTAGATTCTGAGGTTAGCTCACAGGCCCCAGCAGGGCTCTAAGTTCAAAAGTGAGTAAGCTGACACGTGACCAGCAGAGGAGGCCGCAGCTCAGGACTGTACACTGCCCGGCCCTGCTGTTTCTTCCACTGTGTGACCTTGGACAAGCACTTAGCCTCTCTGTGTTCTTACCCCCTCACCTGCCAAAGGCACAGGCAGCAATCCCCACCCTCTCAAATATCAAGGTGGATGATGGCTGGGAATGTCCAGGAGAGGTGTACATCCTCAATACCTGAAGGGATACGTAGCAAATAATCGCAGCATCTGCTTTTACAAATTGAATTTTTTAAAAAAGTCCTTCCTTCTTACTACTTTATCAATTAGTAGCAAGCTGCCTCTAGTCCTTGCTTCAAAAGGAGGAGGAATGTGATGAGTCAGAAGCCTTGGATGACTTTGAACAACAGTCACAGCCTCTCAGTTCCTCTCTGTCCCCCTCTGTCAAGCAAGGGGCATGGGTGAAACCACCATAGAGATGACCTTGGAGGTCATCAGGTTGTTAGACAAGCAGAAGGCACTGTGGGGCAGCACTAGGGGCTCAACCAGCCTTCCTGTACTGCAGGTCTATAAACCCTGCTGTGAGGATTGCAGATGCGAACTAGGCCCATCCATTGGATGCATTTCTTATGGTTTGGGAGGCCATTGCCCATAGCTTCTGCCATTGCTACTGGCCACCGTGGTTACTGGGGCCGCTCTCCAGTTCTGTGGGCATTGAGAGCTCATTGCAGGGGTGCGGGGGCAGCTTACCAGTGTCCCAAGCCCATTACTCCAACAGTTCCGGAGCTGGTCTCCTGCTTTTGTCCCTGCATGATGGTGGCAGAGGTAGCAGCTCTGCAGACTGTTCTGGGGGTCCTTCCAGAAGGCCTCTCGGAGCACCTGCTCCAGTCCTAACATTAACACCCACCACAGGCCAAGGGCTGGGCTGTGCACCATGGCAACAAAAATAGAAGTGCAAAATCCAGGTGGGCATGGAAAGAGGACTGGCTGGCTTCCCTCTCTCCTCATTCACTTCCTGCCCCGGGCCCATGTCCACCTGTGGAAATCCTCCTCATCCTTCAAGATCAGCCTAGATCTTCCTTCCTCCAGGGAACCTTCCTGATGCTGTGCTAACAGCACTCTCTGCTCTCTGTGACTACAAGCACTTTGCACCTGTTTCTCTCCCATAGCAGACAGGACATACACCTGGAATCACAGCTATCTGCATGAAAATTATTCTTTCTTCTTGCAGGGCAGAGACCTTGTAGGTTTTTTTTTGTTGTTGTTGTTGTTTTTCCAGTTTTTGGCGGGGGCTGGGTTTGAACCCACCAATTCTGGCATTCGGGGCTGACGCCCTACTACTCCGTTGAGCCACAGGCGCCACCGAGACCTTGTAGGTTTTTTTTCTGTTTGTTTATTTGTGTTTTGTTTTTTTGTCTTTCCCAATACATGACCTAGTGTTTGATCCCTGGGCTTTAGCAGGGATTGCTGAGCTTTAGCAGCAGCCAAGCAGAATTAGCCAAGGTCTCTGCAGTGGGGAGGGAGCTCTGGGGTAGGGGCCAGGATGGCATCACACAAACCAAAGTCCCTGGTGAAGCAGTTGAGATTAAACCACAGGAGCAGGTGGTGAAACATTCGCACTACTCCTTCCCCTCCCCGCTCACAGGAGGCAGGCATTTCCCTAGGCAGTGAAGAAGTCTTGGGGTGAGATGTGGACAGCTGGCTCCCAGTGGCAAAGCCAGGGCTATTTCCAGTCTTGTGACTTGGCTATACCCCTTGCGTCTGCCACGAATGCAGCAAAAAGCAGTCATCGCAGGAGTGTCTGCAGGAGGGCCTCTTGTCCAAGGGGAGGGAAGCTTAAGGGAAGTGTCCTGGCAGCCAGAGATGACAACAATGGGAGCCTTTCCCCACACTGCAGAGGGCTGGGAGCTAAAGGAGTGCTTCCAAGCCCTGGAGGAAACACAAGGAGAGGGGACACCTTTGTGCATGGAGAAGCAGCTTCTCACTGCCTCTCCCCCCCACTCCCCTCTCCTGCTGACGCCTCCAGGACGCTGAAGAGAGAGCCGGAATGGTGCACAGTGCCAGGTCGGCCTGGTCACGTGGAACAGGGAAGGGGTACACGTGTGCACATGTGAGTGCATGCACACAGCAGCACACAGCAGTGGAAAATACCGAGCTTATCACTGAAGCACTCTGAGCCTCACCTGTAGACCATGGAAGACAGCTTTCGCCCTGCCTACCTCACAGGTGGTCCTGTTTGCACAGGAGCAGAGGTTTGCAAGCTAAGGAGTCTCTGCCAGGGAGAGGGGTGTGGAGCCCAAGGGCAGAACATTGCCCTAAGGATGAGGCGTGCATGTATCTGTCCTCTCCTGTGTCAGCTTAGAAATTAGTGTTAACTCTTGAATCCAACTGCATAATGTAATCCTCATTTGTTTTCTTTACAAATAATACCCAGTGGGAGCTGCAATCCTGAAGGTCTGTCAGAGCGAGCTGCATGCTGGGAGTCCATTTTGGGCGGCTCTGAGAAGGAGGAGATTGTGGGTCCATCCCCCACACCCTGCACAGAAGCTAAGAGACATCAATATGTTGGAAAGAAGACCGTGTGAACCACATACGGGAGAAAAGATCCCCAAAGGGACACAGACAATAGTGTGGGTTGCAGAACAGAACTGTCCCTTGGTGGGCATCACTGGTCTCCTCAGCTCCAGATCCTGGGGCCTCTCCTCCCACACTGCCTTGGCCTTGGGTTACTTCACATGTTCACTGAACACCAGGCATTCAACATCCTTTCCTGTTATTTTTATTGAAGCAATAATAATAATGCAAAACAAAAAATAACATTCACATTGTCAGATAAAAAGTATGTCTATCATAGAATGCCTTCACTCTGAGGTTCAGTACGGAGTCATCAGTTAACTTCTTCTTCTTACTTTCTTTTCCCAGATCTCAAAAAATAGACAACTAATATTTATAAATAAAAGTAAAAGATCATTTCAAAAAACAGATCATGCCAAATCTTATAGACAATAGAAAAAGAAGAAATACTTCAAAATCATTCTACTTCATCTGGATACACCTGATATTAAGATTGGAAAAAATACATTATTATAAAGGGAAATTATAAACATATTTCCCTTATAAATGAGGATGCAATATCCTAAACAACATATTAACAGGTTGAATTAAGAATTAATGTTCAGCCGGGCATTGTGGTAGGCACCTGTAGTCCCAGCTACTTGGGAGGCTGAGGCAAGATAATCACTGAAGCCCAAGAGCTGGAGGTTGCTGTGAGCTGTGACTCCACAGCACTCTACCAGGGCGACTAAGTGAGACGTTGTCTCTAAAAAAAAAAAATAATAATAATAATTAATGTTCAAGTAATGTACTTTGGTCAAAATTAAATCCAATTTACGTGAGAATTAGTCACTACTTTCTCTTTTCTTTTTTTTCTTTTCCTTTCCCTCATCCCCTCCCTCCTTCTCTCTCTGTATGTTCTCCCCTTCCCCCATGCCTCACCGTGTCATTAATTGTCCTCATATCAAAGTTGAACACATAGGATTCATGCTTCTCCATTCCTGTGATGCTTCACTAAGAATAATGTGTTCCACCTCCATCCAGGTTAATATAAACGCTGCAAAATCTCTATTTTTTTTAATGGCTGCATAGTATACATATACCACAGCTTGCCAATCCATTCCTGGGTTGAGGAGCATTTAGGCTGTATCACATTTTAGCGATTGTAAATTGAGCTGCAAGTGTCTTTATAATAAAAAGATTTTTTTCCTTCTGGATAGATGCCCACTAATGGGATTGCAGGATCAAACGGGAGGTCTAGCTTGAGTTCTTTGAGGTTTCTCCATACTTCCTTCCAAAAAGATTGTATAAGTTTGCAGTCCCACCAGCAGTGTGAAAGTTTTTCTTTCTCTCTACAACCACCCCAGCATCTGCAGTTTTGAGATTTTGTGATATGGGCCATTCTCGCTGGGGTTAGACGATATCTCAGAGTGGTTTTAATTTGCATTTCTCTAATAATTAGGGACGATGAGTATTTTTTTCATGTGTTTACTGGCCATTCATCTGTCTTCTTTAGAGAAGGTTCTGTTCATCTCTCTTCCCCATTGATATATGGGATTTTTGGTTTTTTTCTTGTGGATTAATTTAAGTTCTGTATAGATCCTAGTCATTAAGCTTTTGTCTGATTCAAAATTTGCAAATATGCAAATATCCTTTCCCATTGGGTAGGTTATCTATTTGCTTTGGTTGTTGTCTCCTTGGCTGTAGAGAAGCTTTTCAGTTTAATTAAATCCCATTTGTTTATTACTGCTATTTTTGCTATTGCCATGACAGTCTTCTTCATAAAGTCTTTCCCCACACTGATACCTTTCAGTGTTTTTCCTATTCTTTCTCTGAGGATTTTTATCATTTCATGCCTTAAATTTAAGCCCTTTATCTCTCTTGAATCATTTTTTGTGAGTGAGGAAGGTGTGCGTCCAGTTTCAGTCTTTTACATGTGGATATCCAGTTCTCCCAGCACCATTTATTGAATAGGGAAGTCTTTCCTCCAGTGGATTTTCTTGTTTCTTGTTTTTCTTTGTTTCTTCAAAGATTAGTTGGTTGTAAGTTGTTGGTTTCATTTCCTGGTTTTCTATTCGATTCCAAATATCTATGTCTCTATTTTTGTGCCAGTACATTGCTGTCTTGATCACAATGGCTTTGCAGTACAGCCTAAAATCTGGTATGGTGATGCCCCCGGCTTTGTTTTTATTAGTAAGAACTGCCTTGGGTAGACGGGTTTTTTTCTGGTTCCATACAAAATGCAGAATCATTTTTTCCAAGTCTTGACAATAGGATGTTGGTATTTTAATAGGGACGGTGTTGAATCAGTAGATTGCTCTGGGAAGTATAGACATTTTAATAATGTTGATTCTTCCCAGCCGTGAGCATGGTATGTTCTTCCATGTGTTAAACTCCTCTGCTAATTCCTTTCTTAGGGTTTCATAATTTTCTTTATAGAGGTCCTTCACCTCTTTTGTTAGATATATTCCTAAGTATTTCATTTTCTTTGGGGCCATGGTGAAGGGAGTTGTGTCCTTAATTAACCTCCTTTCAACTATTTATTCAACATTAACCCCTATACTATACTCAGTCAGGCTGGTGAGAGACCAAGGCTGCACCTTCCTGCCAACAGGCCCCAGGGTGAGGCAGCAGCTGCTA
>CAUYRH010155482.1:0-21425 GCA_963574655.1 Perodicticus potto | reverse complement strand
CTACAGGCGCCTGCCACAACGCCTGGCCATTTTTTGGTTGCAGCCATCATTGTTGTTTGGCGGGCTCAGGCTGGATTCGAACCCGCCAGCTCAGGTGTACGTGGCTGGCGCCTTAGCCCGTTGAGCCACAGGCGCCGAGCCAACCCATCAGATTTTAAAAGTAAAAGATCCTGTTCATGATTACAGTATGCTGGTTTTCACATGTTTTAGAGTGCCAGCTGTTGTACCTTTGGCTATGATAACATGCCATTTTCCAGCACAGTTCTAGGCACATAGAAGGTTTTCAGATACCAGTGAACTAACTAAAACAAGCTCATATTCTCTCAGTCTTGATGAAGACAGTTCTTTTCCTTCTTAAAAAGTTACTTTTCTTCTTTACCCCACCTTTCCCAACTTTCCACCTACATGAAGACTCTTTCTACACCTGGTTGAACACAGGCATTCCCAAGCTCCCTTGCCTGTGGCACTCCTGGCCCAGGATGCTGGGGCTTTTGGAAGTGATCTAGAAGCATTCAGCTCTTCCACCTTCACATTTAGTCCATGGTCACACCTACTGGTCGCCCCAGCAAATATAAATGTGAAAGTACACAGATGTGAGTACTGACCGTGCGACCACAGCGGTTGTTATGTAAGTTCATCAGGGCCCGGGCATCCTTAAGCCTCTTCTCCTTGGCATCCACAAAAGCCTTGGCAAAACGGACGCCATAGTGGATGTTGTCACTGCAGCCACCCCAGTCAAAGTCCCCACGTTGGTCATGATGTCGGCCACGGGTGTAGGGATCACAGCTACACACACTCAGTTCACCCTGGCTGCAGGCACGAGTGATAGCATGTACCACTCCTGCCGATGAGATGGCATATACAAATGCTGCTTCCCGGCTACCTGGAGAAGAAAGGTGCAGATATGTTTCAGGAAAGAGACCCATGCCATCCCTTTCTTCAGCCCACACGACCTCTGACTCTGAAACTTCCTTTCCTCTCCTTTTCTTTCCCAGACCTACCCCCTACACCCCATTTATTCAAAGCTCCTTCTAAGAGCATCTCCAGAGTATCTTTTCCCCTTAGACTTCAACTCTCCACTTCTTTATACATCTGACCTGTTGGACCTATACTCTTGTTTCCTTCCAAACTCCCTGTGTCCATCCATTGAAAAGTCTCTTGGTGAATCATCCTCTCCCACTGAGTGCCAGAACTGGCTGAGCCAAGTCTGCCTTAGTCCACATTCCAGGCCTTTTCAGGCCCGCTCTGCTGGACAGTTCCCACACAATGGAGACCCCAGCCCAGGGGTCAGCCTGCTTGGAGAGGCATGCCACCTTCCCTGCCTGCTGTCCTTCCCTCCCTGCTCTTAGGTACTGGTGAATTATCACCCGGTTTGCCTGACACCTCCTGATTCCTATCTCATTGCCTTTTTCCTAGTTTACTTCAACTCTGTTTAGTTTCTTTGCTGAACTGGGGCCAAGCCACTGACTCTCCAAATATTTACATATCACCTTTCTGTTTATCTCTTGTTCCCATTACTGTCATGTTGGGAGTGTTGAGGTGACAGTAGTAAGAACACAGGAGCTATTCCTAGACCTCAGCCTTATAGTACATAGAAGACCCCCAAGCTGGGGATGTAGTGGGGAAGGAAAAATTAGGGATAAAGATGGGCATGCTAAGGAATGCTTTACCTTGTTCCATCATCCCACAGCACTGGAATTTAGAGGAACCCCTGCCTACAAATCTGAGGTACTGAGTGTCTGTTCCCAACTCTATCCTTGACCCACAGTTGTTTCTCAGATTATGAGGAGGGGGGAATCTTGCCTACCCATCCTCCTCACCACCCCAAGCATAGAAAGGGAAGGAACTGGGCAGGGTGGAAGAGGCCCCTACTTCTGAGCATGACACGGCCAAAGACAGTGTGGTCCCGGTCCAGCGTGGTGCAGTTCCAGCGGTGGTGGCGGAACTGGTGCTGACACTCTCGGATCCATTCTCGGGCCCCCTCGCCCACCGAGCGCATGATGTCTGGGTAACGTTGGCACAGCTGCCGCTGCCGGCTCACCAAACCAGGGATATTGTCACAGATCACTCGGGCCCCCAGTGCCCCAATGTACCTGCAAGGGGAGATGGCCCTGTCAGAGCATCCTAGCCCTTTTTCTTCATCAAGAGGTAAACAAGGAAGGGGGAAGTTTGGCACCCAGACCTTGGACAGGTTCCTTCCCCATCCCCAACCCATATTCCCTAAGCTGATGGGTAGAATCTTTCCCCACAAGCTCCAGAGAAATAGTTATGCAGTTGCAGAGAGAGTGATTGAGTGTTCTCCCTCCATCACCAGTTCCCCAGCCAAAGGCCAAGTGACACATAATCCCAAACCACAAGCTAGGTATGTGTCACATACACAGAAGCTGTGGGCCTGTCACACAAACCCACTGCCTGTTTATTTAATAAACATTAAAAGCCTCATAGAAAAATAAACTAACAAAACAAGGATCTGAGACAACACTCTTCCACCCACATGTAAGAGGTACATTCTGCATGACTGGTCCATGAAGATATGATTTGGTGACAGAGCGATGGAGACGGGGAGGGGCTGGTGGGAAGACACAAGTATGCAATTTTGAGTAATGTTTACAGCTCTAGTCAGACCCATGTAGCCAAAAAATCCTCATTTCCCCATCCTGAGGTCTGGGGAGAAAGACCCCATCCCCAGCTTTCCTCCCCATGCGTTTTATTTGCAGGCCCCAGGGCCTTTCTTAACTAATGAACCTATTCAAATCATCTTCCTCAACGTGTAAGGCAAGATATCCTGGATGGACTTGCACGGGCAGAGGGCTGTTTGCAATAGGAAGCCAAAGTCCAAATTAAAGTCACAGGGGGACTCTCCCCTTCCTCCTGTCCCCAGTCTGCCCAATATGAACAACTGTAAGATCAACTGAGATTGGCTTCTGAAGGACAGATGGGTTGCCAGAGTCATCCTCAAGTTTCCCAAGGAAGTATTTTCTGTTAAATACTCTTAGCCCTGGACTCTACCATAAGCCTCAGGGAGAACATTTCATAGGGAAAATAGCAGAATATTACTCTTTTTCCCTAAGAGGCCACCAAATGAGATCAGAACTATTCACCCACTTCCTCCAGCTCATCGGCCCAACTTCACTGCTCATTCCCTTTCTCTCTAACCCCTTAGCACCTTCCTTGATTTGCTGGCCATTCTCTGACTCCCTGTCCAAAACACATCAAAGGGATGCCCTCTCTCCCCCTTTCTGGACAGGTGGGGGCCCTGGAGAGCAGTTGCTGCTGCAGACAGAATAGATTAGGTTTAAGCTATGAATGAGCCTGTGGTTTGGAGATGGGAACAGCCCCAGAATGGACCTAGAAGTGGTTAAGGAGAAGGGAGGGAAGCTCGTGGAGGGAGGAGAAAAGTTAAACTGCCCTGGGCTTTGTGCCCCCCTTTACCCCCCACATACACACACTGCATTCCCATAGCCAGCCCTCACCCACAGACTGGATCACCACTGGTGACACCAACTCAAACAAACACAAGGAGGGCTGATTCTTGCCTCTTCGGGAATTCAGCAGGGCTGATGGGGCCCATCTGTCCGGGGGAGGGGTGAGAGGGCTGGCCCTCTGCTAACAAATCTCATGGAATCAGCGTCCCCAGCACTGTCCATCAGGGCAACAGCTTCCAGGAACAAACAAAATAAACACCCCAGGCTTGGCCAGGCCGGAAAGGGCTGCCTGACGCACAGCCCAGAGTTACACCCACTGCTGTGGTGCTTTGTTTGGAGAATCAAGACGGCTGGAGTTGGAGCTTGTCCCTGTCTCACCACCGTTCTGCTTCCCCAGTTCAGCTCCAGAGTACTGCTCTAGGCAATGGGTGTTTGTTTTTTTATTGGGGCTTGGGGGAAGGGGGTTGGATGGGAATGGGAGACCAATAATCCATCCCTCATGAGACAGTCTGAAGTGGGGCAGGCCAAACTCTGGCAAAAAGTCCTTCCTGTGGTCTGATTTAAATCCACTGTGATACAGCCCAAGTAGGTCCTTTGTGTTAGGTCCTCACTGAGCGTGGGAACATATGTTCAGCATCTAAGATGGGAAGATCATTAAGTTCCTCTACTACCACTCTTACCCTACTAAATAATTGCTTCAAAACTCAGCAGAGCATGGTGCTTGCATGCTGTCACTGTGGACCCCTGTAGTCACTGTCTGATGCCTCCAATAAAGCTTAGGGGGCTGACCCCCATCTCCCTCGTAGTTCAACACATGCAGAATCCCCACCAAGTGCCACGGCTGAGCTCCGATGTCAGGGGCACAAAGATGTTTAAGGCGTCTCCTACCTCATGGTCTGGAAGAGGGTACCAGATATCACTGACCCTCTAGATTTGTTTTCCCTTCCAGAAGCTCTTTCCTTCCTTCCCAGCTTCCTGCCCAGAATACATCTCTTCACTTGCTTTCTTATTTTTATTTTTTGAGACAGAGTCTCACTATGTTGCCCTTGGTAGAGTGCTGTGGCATCAAACTCAAACTCTTAGGCTTAAGCGATTCTCTTGCTTCAGCCTCCCAAGTAACTGGGACTATAGTCGCCTGCCACAATGCCTGGCTTTTTTTTTTTTGTTGTTGTTGTTGCAGTTGTCATTGTTGTTTAGCTGGCCCGAGCTGGGATCGAACCCACCATCCTCGAACCACTATGCTACGGGCGCCGAGCTGCTTTTTTATTTATTTATTTATTTATATTTTTTATTTTTATTTATTTATTTATTTATTTTTTTGAGACAGAGCCTCAAGCTGTCACCCTGGATAGAGTGCTGTGGCATCACAGCTCACAGCAACCTCCAACTCCTGGACTCAAGCGAGTCTCTTGCCTCTGCCTCCCAAGTAGCTGGGACTATAGGCACCCGCCACAACGCCAGGTCATTTTTTGGCTGCAGCTGTCGTTGTTTGGTGGGCCGGGGCTGGATTCGAACCTGCCAGCTCAGGTGTACGTGGCTGGTGCCTTAGCCCTTTGAGCCACAAGCGCTGGGCCTATTTTTTATTTTTATTAATTATTTTTTTTTTGCAGTTTTTGGCCGGGGCTGGGTTTGAACCCGCCACCTCTGGCATATGGGGCCGGCACCCTATTCCTTTGAGCCACAGGCGCTGCCTGCTTTTTTATTTTTTTGAGACAGAATCTGACTTTGTCGCCCTCGGTAGAGTGCAGTGGCATCACAGCTCACAGCAACCTCAAACTCCTGGACTCAAGCAATTCACTTGCCTTGGCCTTCCAAGTAGCTAGGACTATAGGCCGCCACAATGCCAGGCTGTTTTTAACGATGAGGTCTCACTCTGGCTCAAGCTGGTCTTGAACTCCTGAGCTCAGGCGATTCACCCACCTCAGCTTCCCAGAATGCTAGGATTACAGGCACGAGCCATCCTGCCCAGCCCTCTTCACCTGCTTTTGACCAAGCTGTCACATCCCTTCCTTTGAAAGTGACTCAGACTCTCCTCTAACCTCTTGCAATTCAGTGTGCTTCCCAGAACAGCTGTATCTGCCTTACCCAGGGATTCCTTAGAAATGCAGCACTTCAGGTACCACCCAGGCCTGCTGAATCGGAATCTGCACTTCCCCTGTGATATGGATGCACTGGTCCAAGAAGGCAGGGACTTTGTTTTGTTAGTGTCAGTATCCTCAGTCCTGAGAGTAGCATCTGCCACACAGTAGGTACTCAATAACTATTCATTGAATAAACACATAATTTCTCTTATTTATCCCCAACTCCTTTTTTCCCTAGCCAGCCATAAACTAAATTTCCATCACAGCTTTACTTCTTGTCAATACTGCCAGCCTATTTGCAGATGTTTTTTATGTTTATGTCTTTTTAATGCGGCCAGGGATGATCCTCCTCCTTTTTTTTTGGCAGTTTTTGGCCGGAGGCTGGGTTTGAACCCACCACCACCAGTATATGGGGCCAGCGCCCTACTCCTTGAGCCACAGGCACCGCCCGATCCTCCTCCTTTTATGTACAGCCCCTAGTATATACTGTTCAGCCCACCACATAGAAAGACTTTGAACACAAGGGTAAAACTATTAGCCTCCCTGAATATGCTCTTAATGTCACTGCATTTGTACAGTACTTGACACAACATGTTTTTCTACACGAAAATTCCATGAGGGAAAGATCTCCAGTTTATAAGTGAAGAAACTGAGGTTCAGGGAGATTATAGGATGGTACCCAGCTCTGGCCATCAGGGTTAGTCAGAAAAGAACCGGGATGAACAAGGTCATCTGACTCCAAAGTCTAAGTTCATTTTCATTGCAGAGGCAAGAGAGACACACAGTGCTTAGCCTAGGAGTGGACCAATCTTGTTCCAAAATTGGTGTGAATTTGAGCCACTTTCTTACCACTTTTCTCCTATTCCTCACTTTCATTTATGAAATGAGGATACTAATAGAAGCTAAACCTCACTGGATTATTTTGGATTGATGAAGATGTTCACAAGGTGCCACAGTACCTGGAGCTCAGTAAGGGCTCATGAAATGGCAACTTGGTAGTCACAGTAATAGTAACATCAAGGAACTACTCTGTTTCTCTCCCTCTGTTAGCCCGTGCACACGGTTCTGCTTTCGTGATTACCTACATCCAACCCCCTACAGAATGCAAAATGGAACAGGAAAGCGTAAGACAGGAGCCCTCTATTTTCTTGTTCTGTTTGTCATAGACTAGGAAGAGACCACTGTTTCCTCCTCTGGTTAAGGGTAAAGAGAAGGGGAAGGAGCAATTGGAGAGTAAGGGAAAGACTCTTGGGCTATGAGAAAGATCTGACAGTCAGCTGATAATAATGACGGCCGTCTGCTCCAGCATGGAACACAGACACACACATAGTCAACGAAAATCTCTTCCAAGGATTATACAGAATACCAATCTTACTGGCTTTTTTCTTAAAGGATTATACTTTGGGGGCCTGACTTGCCTTTTCACCTTATCTTAGAAGTTGTGACCCCTAAGGCAGGCAGGCATCTAGGCCTGTAGCTATGACAGGTGTGGGGCAAGGAAGCTGAAACAACCTCTGTACCCATTCTCCATCCTGGCCCTGTTCTGCCTTCCTGCATTTTTGTAGGGGCTGCTGAGTCCCTCTGTGTGTCACCCACTTCCCTCCCTAGTTCTTTCACATGGGAGTTTTGTCCAAAATCTTTAATATGAACCACGTGGGAAGAGGGTAATAGAGGGGGAAAGAAAAGAGAAAAACAAGCAGTTAAGGGTACAAACGGGGACTAGAGGCCAGTGCAGTGGCTTATGCCTGTAATCCAAGCACTTGGGAGGCTGAGCTGGAAGGATTATTTGAGGCCAAGAGTTCTATATCAGCCTGAGCAAAAGCACACCCTCTCTCTACAAAAAATAGAAATATTTGTTAGGTGTAGTAGTTTGGGCATATAGTGTCAGCTACTTGGGAGGCTGAGGTGGGAGGATCGCCTGAGCCCAGGAGTTTGAGGTTGGAGTGAACTATGATCATGCCATTGCACTCTAGCCTGAGTGACACAAGACAAGACCCAGTCTCCAAAAAGGATAATAAAATAATGGGGACTAGAAAGAACGTAGCTACTACCAGATGCTGAAATTTCCAAAGTGACACTTCCTCACCTAAACACCATTTGGTCCTCAAGACTACATCTCAAACTAATAAGAAGGCAATCAAGTGTCTCTGAAAGCAAGCTGCTATCTGGGTGAGATAAAGATGGGCGGTGGTCACTTTATGCTCTCTAATCAGGGGCCCTGAAGGCCTAAGTCCTGGCAAAACCAAGCCCATGAAGGTAAAAAGGATGGCTTTGCTCTCACGCTGAACTTTGAAAGGCTTTTCTCCTCATCCCCCTTCTTCCCTTTCCCTTTATAAAGGAATGTTTCAAGCCAGATGTAAGATATAGGCCTCCCTGCTCCCCCATCCAGAACCCCCCTCCTTGCCTTCCCCAACACTGGAGAGACTTAAAAAAAAAAGAGAGAGATCCAAAAGAGATTTTTCTGAAACAGGAAAACGGGGTGGGGGGTGGGGATGGAGAGCCGCATCTTGAAATGATAGGAATCTGCAGCCCAAGCTGGCTGGCCCCTCAGCCAGCTACCCCTCACCCTTCCAGCCAAGATTCCAAGTCAAGAGGAGAAAGCCACAGGGTGCAAGGGGAGAAAAGACCATACCTGGGGGGCAAGAGGTATTGCACAGGAGCAGAGGAAGGAAGGGAAGGGGGCTCTGCATGGTAAAGAGGCGCAATAGCCTAGTCCAAGAGGCCAGTGTGATTGGGGGTGAAGAGGAAAGAGAAGACTGAGTTTTTTCTCAGTCTAGTCTTCCCCCTTCCCCTCCCCACCAAAGTGGGGGAGGAGGGAGAGCAGCTTCTCCTGAGAGAAGGTGATAGGAGCCTTCGGGTGGGTTGGGTTGAGGGGATTCTGAAAAGGACAACAGATGTCCAGTAGGTTTTCAATGCCTTTTTGCCTCATCTGCCCTCTAGTGAACTGACTGAGTGTAAAGCCTGCAGGAAGTCTGAGGAAAGAGTCTCAGTACCTTAGGACTCCAGAACCCTCTGGCTTTCCCTAGGGGAGAGATGGGAAATGGGGCCACCTAGGAAAGAGAAAGAAAGAAGAAGGGCGGAAGACATGACATCCTCCACTGTGGAGGCTGGAGACCACAGCCGAGATTATGCAAACCCAAGTGTTTTGTTTGTTTTAATGAGTTAATGGGGGTAGTTTGTGCCTCGATTCCGTTTCTAAACCTCACTCTGAGTGCTACAGCCTCGCCAAAGTCTTCCTGCTCTACCAGGGAGGGGAGACTAGTGAGAAGCTCATTCGCTTTCCATCCCCATTGCCAGCTGCCCCCTTCTCAGGGGCGACCTTATGCGAAATCGAGGGACCCTGTAGAAAGGCTGCTGCAGGCCCCCGAGGGACTACTGGTTCTTTGAACCCTGAGAGAAACTTATAAGGCAGTTTCTACGCTAAGGAGCTTGAGCTGAAAAAGGGGTATAGTATATGGAGATCTAGGGGGCTCGACCACTGAGCTTCCTTGCTCCAAATGCCCAGCGCCCTCCTCACCAGGCGGGTAAAACGCGGAGCCTCACCCTCCTGCCCCACTCACCCCCCACCCCAGATCATGTCTAACCCCGTCGAAGAGTCAGCCTAGTTCCCTGGCAGCCCATGCTGGATTATATATTCCCTCCAAGCACCTTCAGCCTCGCCTACACAGCGCCTCACCTCCCAACCTGAGAGCCACTCACCACCAGGACGTGTCAACGCGGGCCGGCAGCGTCAGCAGCAGCAGCAGCAGAAAGCAGGTAACACCTAGGCGGACCGAAGCCGGGGAGCCGTCGGGGGCCGCGGGTCTGGGCGCGGTCTCGGGGACAGGGGCCCGGGCGCGCCGAGGGGGCAGCTGCGCAGCTTCCTCCGCACCACCCGGCCTCAGCATAGCGCCCCACGACTCCCGCCGTGCAGCCCGCCGGGGCGTGGACGGGGACCCGTCAGGTGGTACTCAGGCTGCTCCTACCTCACCCCCCTGGGGGGCCATGGGGCGCGCTGACGGCTAGGGACCTAGGGTCACCGGGAGCCGGGGCGCAGCGTCCCGCAGAGGGGCGCACGTTGCGGTATCCCAAAGCTGACGACGGCGCGCTGAGCGTGAGGTCCCGGGCGCGGCGCGGGAGCCCTGAGTGCGGTATCAGGGGCTCAGCGGCGCGGAGGGGAGCTGCGGGCCTAGTGTGCGGACGGCCCCCTCGGCCGCGGGCGCTCATTGGACGGGGAGGGGCGGGGCCGAGGCCGGGGACACGCGCGGCCCTTAGGGCGGATCCGCCCGCGCCAGCCCGGGCGCTCCGCGGCGCTCTAGGTGTGGCGGCCGCCTCCTCCCCGTCGCGCTCCAGCGCGCTGCGGCGCGGGGCCCACCTGCCGCAGCGCGTTGCGAAGGGACGCGGTGGCGACCCTCGGCGCCCGGAGCGCCCAGTCCCTGCCGACACCGCGCCACCGGGTCCTAGCGCCCTTCATTCGGCCACGCCAACTTCTGTGGGCGACCAAGTGTACAGAGTGGAAAAGGTCAACACTTTCCCTTGTCCCCAAACTACAGTGACACTGGAGCCTAGCATGGAGGATGCATTCAATTCATCAGGTCTTCTCTTTCCATTCTTCCGCCTCTGTGAAGTGGGTAGAATCCCTGCCACCCAGAGCTACAGGACACTCTTAACGCCCTTGTTTCAACACTGCCTATAGGGGCTCTGTGGGCAGCCGGCCTCAGGTAGGGGGATCCTTTCATCTAGGGCCCTTGTTGCTTCCGACCCACTGCGCCTCTCCCCACCTCTAACGTTTAGACGCGACGCCCGCCCCCCTGCCCAGCTCCGGTGCTTTGCCAGGCCTAGGGACCAGGAATCGATGGCAGACGCCGACCCCTCTGGCCCGGCTCTGCAGAACTCAGTCTCTCCCCGATCTCTCTCTGCGCCTCGGTTCCCCACCCTCTCAGGCGAGGCTGAGACTAAGACAGAATCAGAAACAGCTGGGCGGTTTTCCCCGCACCAGAGGCCAGGGTGGGAGTCCTGCTGAGAGGGTGGAAACCCTGGAGCCTTTCGCTCCTTAGCCTTTGCACCCCTGCCTCCTCCCCGCTGCTCCCTCAGCCTCCCTCCGCCCCGCACGCAGCCCGAGAGCGAGGTAAATCTGGACGGGGCGGGGAGGTGCTGTCTGCTGCAAGTGACTCCCCTCTTCCCCCAGCCCCTGCACTTCCCAGGCTAGCAGGTAGAGCCCCTGCGAGCTGAGCGGCCCTTACTGAGACGCGAAAGTTCTTTTTAAAATCCTGGGTTCCCCGCCTTCTAGAATTTCTCTTGGATTTGGCCCCAATCCCTTTCTTCAGCCTCAGTTTCTCCTACGTAGCAGGTATGTTTCACACCTCTCCCGGTGATTTATTTACTTAATTTACTGAGACAGAGTCTCACTATGTCTGTCACCCTCTGTGGAGTGCCGTAGCGTCACAGCTCAACAGCAACCTCAAACTCTTGGGCTTAAGCGATTCTCTTGCCTCAGCCTCCCGAGCATCTGGGACTACAGGCCCCCGCTACAACGCCCAGCTATGTTTTTGTTTGCAGTTGTCATTGTTCTTTAGTAGGCCCTCGCCAGGCTGGAACCTGCCAGTCTGGGGGTATGTGGCCGGCACCCTACTCACTGGGATAGGAGCACCCAGCCCGGGTGATTTATTTAAACTTTATGAATGTGGTTCCTGGTTTAAACAATGCAGTCTGTCCTTGGTTTGGGGAGGGCCACGGTGATATTGGAGATGTGCCTGGGTGAGAGTGGGAGCCCAAAGGGCACAGCTGGCCAGGAAGCTGCAGATATCACAAAGACAGAGATAGTAGGAGAAGGCTTCAGAGGAACCTTTATCCTCTCTTCCCACCTCTCTCTCCTTTACCTCCACTTTCTGTGGTAAAGGGCTGGGTGCATTCATTAATTCAACAAATATTTATTCCTATCGCATGCCAGGACTAGGACTGGCAAAACACATCAGTGAACAAAACAAAACAGTTTCTGCTCTCAAGGAGTTTACATTCTATTGGGAGAAGATAGACAATAAACAGTAAACATCAGATGTAAGGCAGATTGTTAGAAAGTGGGAAGTGCAGTGGGAAAAAATAGAGCACAGTAAAAGGCATAGGTCATAATTATAACTAGGGTGATCAGAGTAGGCCTCAGTAAGTTGACTTACAGCAAAGGCTTAAAGGAGATGAGACAAGCCAGGCAGCTTCTCGGTGAAGAACATCCGAGCCAGGGGTAGATCAAGTACAGAGCCCCACAGGCAGGAGGGGGCCAACCAGCTGCAGCAGAGTGAGCTAGAGAGTAGGAGAGGAGTCCAGATAAGTAACAGAGGTGCTCCCATCATGGAGGAGAGAAGGTGCCTCCCCGGGCATGGAAAGTGAGGGCTAGCAGGAGAGAAATACAGAGTATTTGCAGGGCCAACTAGATGGCCACAGGAACTAGGACTGGTCAACCAGCTGACTCTTCTCCCTCCCCCATTCTCTTTCAGTCTTATGGGCTCCAGCTGGCCCTGCTTTTTTTTTTTTTTAAGAAAGGCACAGATTCTATGCTGAGTTTCTTTGAGGGGCAAGT
Organism: Perodicticus potto; assembly: GCA_963574655.1. Lineage (NCBI taxonomy): Eukaryota > Metazoa > Chordata > Mammalia > Primates > Lorisidae > Perodicticus > Perodicticus potto. Next base: position 9,366 of record CAUYRH010155482.1, on the reverse strand, counting down.
GGGAGAAGAGTAAGAACAGGCTCATTCCTGGCCGAGCCCCTTTCCTTGGACTACTCTTTCACCTCCTCCCAGTGCTGCCCCACCCCTACTTGGGCAGCAGTCTTAGAGCTCCAGCAGCCTTTCCCAGACTCCCCTGTGTATTCAGGCCTGGGTGTGACTCTGGCCTTGTGTTTATTTCTACATATGGGCCTGGGGTTGTGGGGTGGGGAGCTGGAGATGATCACATCAGTCTTAACCTTGGGTGGACGCGCCCACATGGGCCCAAAGAACTTCTGAGGCCCCTTCTTTGGCTTCAGCTGTCTTCATAGTCAAGTGGGATTGTGTCTTGGCACAACATAGATGCTCAACTATTAAAGCATGTTTCTGAGATGACTGAGGCCTCAGAAGCATCAGCAGCTCTGAGAGAGAGGGAAGTGGGTAAGGGGACAAGACTTCTCTCTAAGGCATACAGGCCACCTCTGTCCCAGAGTGACAACCCAGGATGAGGCTTTGCTCTTTCTTCTTCTCTTCCCCTCTAAGTCCCTAGCTCCCTGGGAGGAATCTAAGGCTGCAGGAGCCAGCTGACTGCAAGAGTTGCACTCAGCCACTTAACTGCGGAACAAATATGGAGCCAGAGAAGAGGTTTTCTGGGATCTGCCACTTTGGAGCTTCAAATCTCAAAATAAACTTTCAGTCTTAAGGTCCTAGACACTACTGGAGAGCTCAGCTCCTCACGCAAGGGCCTGATGTGGAGCTTCCAGACTGAAGGGCCAAGGCCAGAGGCTCAAGCCAGCTTCTGACCTGCTTCTACATCTGACCCTCCAGTTTCTCTTCCGGTTATGTGAGTCAGAGGGAGGAGTCACTGATTTGAAAGTCAAGTCTGGTCTGGAGGGCCCTGAATGGAGTCAAGTCAGCATATACTGTGTGACTGCTATGTGCCTTGCATTGGTCAGGGCATCTTAAATGTCAGGGAAGGAGCAAGTGTCTGACTGTCAAGGCATTTTCATGCAGATACAATAAAAGAGGGGCCCAGGGAGGCTCTGCTATGGTGCAGGCTGCATACTGCAGCACAGTGAGCAGCCTAAACAGAGACCGAGGAGGAATTCCAGGTCCCCTAAAGGCTGCCACATCTCCTGGGGACTCTAGCAGGACAGCTTCCATCCAGCAGAGTCGGGCCTTCCCTCTACCCCATGGTGGCACCAGAGCCTCCTGTTTCCTCAAAAGTGGGTGCCCAAAGGAGGATCCCTTCTCATCTTTGACATCTCACCTCATGCCTTGCTGTCTAGTGGGGCAGAGTTAAGATTCATCTTTCCCTCTATTCTCAACTTTGAATTTTTACTGGCCTTTGAATGGGAGGGGAGATGAGCTAAGGGAAGCTCCGGTGTGGGTAAACAGCTCTTACCTTGGCCTGGTCCATACTCTCAGAGTGCCCCCCTTCCCAAGCCCATCCCCTTTGGCCATGACCTTCTCTTTTTCCTGTGGGTGGGAGCTGGTGTGGATGGTAATGAGCAGAGAGAAAGGCCAAGAAGGGGTTGGGGGGAGGTTTGGATGGGAGTCAAGGAATTCCTGAGCCTGCTGCTTGCACAAGGGGCCCCGAGACGCCTTTCCTATGATTTCTTTGCAAACCGAGGCAGGTCTCATTTGAAATGGGGCCAGGTTCACACAGGTTCCTAATGCCCCACCTCCTGCCCTGTTGCCTTTGCAGGTGTCTGGGGGAAGTGAAAGGAGCTTGGGAAGAACCCAGGGAGTTTTAGGGGGGAGGGTGAGAGTGGGGATCCATGCTTTGTACACAGCCTGACCGGCCTCTCCTTGGTATTTATGAGCTCCCAGGCGAGGCATGGAACGTGTCTCAAAGAGGCCAGACTAAACGGGCTTAGGAAGGACAAAGCATTTAGCCCCAAATCAGGAAATGGGGCTTGAGGGGGCAGGACCCCTTTCCTCCAAGCTAGTGTCCAGAGAGGGGGCAAACTGCTCCCCGGGGGACCAGGAAGAAAGGAAGAGAGGGTCTGAGAAGAGGAAGGAGAGGAGGGTTGGGATGGGACAGTGGGCCCACGGGGGCTGGGCTTTGGGGAGCGGGGTCTGGAGCCTTTTAGCACTTTGGCTGGAATCAGACTGGAGCCAGGCGGTGGGCGGGCTGACGGCCATCCTGGGCGGGTGGCCCAGGTTCTGTGTGAGGCCAGTGGGTGTGCTGCTAGGATCCTGGGTGGTCACTGACCAGCCTCTCCCTAAGGGAAGGTTCCTACTTTGACCCCACCCCCTTTCCCAATCTGCCCGTATGAATAGGCTAAACACTAATCTCGCTTTCTCTCCCTACCACGTGTTCTGGGCATCAGAATGATCTGGAAATGTAATTTGCTTCCAAAGGACAAAAATCCACAGTGCCCTCTCTCTGCCTTCCGCCTGCTCCGCCTTCCTCAGTTCACTGTCTCTTGTTCCCTCATGCTGTCCTGGCTCTCGTCCGGGTCTCCATCTCTCTGGATCACCCTGTCTCATGTTTCTGTCACCCTGTGTCTATTCCTATCTCTCTGAGTTCATCTCCCTATATTCATTTGTCTCTGTGTGTCTGTCTTTGTCTCCCCCACCCCACATCTGAATGTCTGTCCCTCTCATTCTGAATCCCCTGTCTCTTGCCTGTCTCCCTGTCAGTCTGCGTCACTCCCTCTCTCTCCTTTCTCTGCGTGAACATGTATGGCTGTCTTGTTCTTCCTCTTTCCCCATCTATGGCTCCACGTCTTTTCTGACTCCCTGTGACCCTGTCTGTTTGTGCCTATGCACCCCTCTGTGTCTTCCTGGGGTGTATCTTTGTTTCTCTTTGCCTCTCTCTCGCTTTCTCTTGCCTTCTGTCTCACCCCTTCCCTTTGCAACTCTTGCAGCACAGTGCAAAGTGCACTAGACCAGAAAAAAAATCAGAAAACCTAAGTTTTCTTTTTCTCTTCAACTCAGCCATACTCTATTTGCATGACCCTGTAAGTCATTTCTCAACTTTAGGCCTCAGTCTCCCCACTAGCAAAACAAGAAAGGTAGAGATCTAGAGCCCTCTATGAGAGCCTCTCTCTAGTTTTTATCTATCTTGTTGCTTGTAGCACAGCCTACCCTATAGTTCCCCAAGGCCCCTGCTTCTCTGCTTCTTAAATTTAGCCCTAAAGTCAAGACTCCGGCCTCTTAGGGCCTTCAGCAGGGAGGGGTCTCTGATACTGTCAGCCAGCAGGCCCGCAAAGGAGGACTCCTCACTCCTTCTCCCCCTTAAACATCAGGGTGGACAAGGTTCTTTTCTGGGGCCACGTCTGGGATACAAACCAGATTAGCTCATCTCTCTAATCCTCTTTGTGCTGGGGCCTCTGCCAGGCAGGGACACCCACAGCGAAGAGCGAGGGGGTGTGTGTGTGCAGATTCTTGGAGAAGGCAGGACATTCAAGGCTGGCCTCCCTGTTACCCCCTCCTGCCTGAAAAGCCCAATTTAGCAGCCCTCACAGCACAAGAAACATCTTCGAGCTCCAGCCAAGTCAGGTTTTCCATAATTACAGTCTGTCCCCCACCCCCTGCCATTTTCGTTCCCTACAGCCTCTCTAGGACTGGACTAGTCATTCCATAATCATTCTAGCCACACACACCCCTTCCTGAAAAGCCCAGACCCGACCCTTCCTCCACTAGTAACTAAGAGCCTGTGTGTGCGTGGTGAGTATTCCTCTCCAGTCATCATAGGAGAAGTGTCTTTCTATCCCCTCTTGAAAAGCGCGGGCAGGATGGGGAAGAGCAGCTGTTGCTGGGCTTCACACTCCAAGTTGGAGACCTTCAGCCCTGCTCTGAAGTTTCTCCGAAATTTGGAGAGGTCTCTCTTGGCTGATAAGATCAAAGCATTCCCTCTGCCAAATCATTACCTTATTTTCGAGGCAATTAGAGAACTTATTGTATCAATTAGTCTGGTCTCCAGCTGCAGTCGTTTATCCCTGTCAGTCGTGCGCTTCCAGGGGAAAGGGTCTGCGGGCCCAGGCAGCCCAGCCCAGGAGGGGAGCTGTCCGGCTGCTTTCAGCAGGGACGAGCGGCTGGAGGGGACTAGGGTGCCCTTCAGAGGAGGGGAAACGGCTGCTGCCCTCCGCTCTACACCTGCGCGCCTGACGTGGCCCGGGAGAGCGAGCCATCAGAGCCTGGAGTGAACGCGAGAGTGGTCAGGCCAGGCCTGGGCCCCGGGCTCCGCGGAGGAAAACGCCTAGCGGGAGCCGGAAAGCTGGCCCCTTCCCAACGCGCTGGTGGGTGACTCACCCTGTGGGCCGGGCGCCCCGCCGTGGCGTTTGCAAGAAAGGCATGCAGATTAGCCTCTTCTCCAGGTGACGCCGGCCTTCAGGCAAGGAGAAAACCCTAGGAATGGCATGAAAGTGGCGCTGGAGTGTCGCTTCCTTTGCTTCTGCCCACAGCTGCCCAGACCACAGGGTCAGGAGGGGAATCCCTAGGGCAGTGGTTCTTAAAATTTTGTTCTTAGGACCCCTTTACACTCTTAAAAATTATCGAGGACCCTAAAAGAGCTTTTTAAATATGGGTTATAGCTGTGTCTGTATTAAAAGTTAACATAAACACAAAAGCCAACTGACAAAACTCTCAATGGCCAAAGCCGAACAATTTGAGCAAGAAAGGGTCTTGGTGTGTGCCACACCTTTTGGGGGCAAAACACGATTGTAAGAGGGACTTTGCCTAACATATGCAATCAGTGTAACCTGGTTTCTTGTACCCTCCATGAATCCCCAACAATAAAAAAAAAAAATAGTTTTAGATTGTAACGCAGGGTATAAAATTAAATATTCATGAGCTGATACCAACATAAATAAATGATTGAATAAATAAATTAACAGGGAAGACAGACTAATCTCCCAGGTAGGATAATTCCATAGATATTTTATGTAGATGCCCTGCCCTCAACGGGGTGGGATATAACTACATAGTACTTACGTGTGGGCTATGTGTGGAGGGGAAAAGCAAATTTACAGTGGAGAACCTGATAAATACTAACCTCAACCAGGTGATCAAGGTCCACATCGCCAGTGTCAGGTTGATAGTTCGTGCCCTTAAAGTGGTGAGAATAACACTTTACCTCTGTGGTTTTCCTCCCCATAACTCCGATCTAATCAAGAGGAAAACACCAGACAAATTCCATCAGCGGAACATTCTACAAAATACCTGACAAGTACTCCTCCAAGCTGTCAGGGTCATACAAAATAAGGAAAGTCTGAGAAACTGTCACAGCCAAGAGGCACTTAAGGAGACATGATAGCTAAATGTAATATTGTTTCCTGGAAAAGAAAAAGGACACTAGGGAAAAACTGAGGAAATCTGAATAAAGTATGGACTTTAGCTAGTAATAATGTATTAATATTGGTTCGGTAATTGTGACAAATATACCATCCGTTTGTAATGTGAGATGTTAATATTAGAGAAAACTGGGCATAGCATATATGGCACTGTACAGTCTTGGCAATTTTTCTAGTCTAAAATATAAAATTGACTTTAAAAGATTAATGGAGACATTTATTATTTTTTGAAAAAAGTTTAAGAAACAACATATACTTTAATTTCAAAATATGAGGGGTACAATTGTTTTTGATACATATGAAATAGATAGCTTTTATAATTCTGAAGTCAGGGCTATTAGTGTGCCTGTCACCCGAATAGTATTCATTGTACCTGTTAGGTAGGTTTTTAACCCTCCCCTTCTCCTCCCCTTTATTTATAATGAATTTTACTTCTCTCTGTGCCCCCGTGTACCTGTCAATTTGTTCCAAATTATTAGAGAGTACATGTGGTGTTTGTTTTCCCATTTCTGGGATGCTTCCCTTAGGATGATAAAGTCTCTGGTTCCATCCAAATTGCTACAGAAGACATTAATTCATTCCTTTTTATGGCTGGTAGCATTCCATGGTGTGTGTGTGTATCATATATATCAAATGTTAATCCACTTGTGAGTTGATGGGCGCTTAGGTTGATTCCACATCTTTGCAATTGTAAATTGTGCTGCAATAAATATTTGAGTGCAGCTGTCTGTTTCATTAAAATTGACTTCTTTTTCTTTGAGTAGCTACCCAGAAGTGGGATCGCTGGGTTGAAAGGCAAGTCTCTATTTATTTCTTTGATGAATTGCCATACTGTTTTCCATAGAGGTTGCATTAATTTGGAGTCCTACCAACAGTGTGTAAGCATCCCATTCTCTCTGCATCCAGGCCAGTATCTATTGTTTTTTGACTTTTTTCTTGAGACAGAGTCTCACTATGTCGCCTTCAGTAGAGTGCTGTGGCATCACAGTTCACAGCAAACTCCAACTCTTGGGCTTAAGCGGTTCTCTTGCTTCAGCATCCCAAGCAGCTGGGACTACAGGTGCCCACCAGAACGCCTGGCTAAGTAGTACCTTGGAATCTAAACTTAATCCATTGCAGAACCACATTTGAGTTCTAAATCGTTTGAGTTAAAAGGCAATTTTTTCTTTTTTTTTTTTTGGTGGAGACAAGAGTCTCACTTTATTGCCCTCGGTAGAGTGCCGTGGCGTCACAAAGCTCACAGCAACCTCCAACTCCTGGGCTTAGGCGATTCTCTTGCCTCAGCCTCCTGAGTAGCTGGGACTATAGGCACCTGCCACAACACCGGCTAGTTTCCTTTTCTTTTCTTTCTTTCTTTTTTTTTTTTTTTTGAGACAGAGTCTCACTTTGTCACTCTCAGTAGAGTACTGTGTCCTCATAACTCACAGCAACCTCAAACTCTTGGGCTCAGCAATCCACTTGCCTCACCCTCCCAAGTAGCCAAGACTACAGGCACCACCACAACACCCAGCTATTTTTAGAGATGGGGTCTTGCCGCTGCTCAGGCTGAGCTCAAGCAATCCATCTGCCTCAGCCTCCCAGAGTGCTAGGATTATAGGTGTACAGATTACTGTGCCTGGCAATTTTTCCCCTTTAAAATAATAGAAACTGGATTAATCTATACCTGGATCCCACAGACTCGAATTTTCAAAATGATTTTAATAGTAAATACACTGGATTTTAAGGTAAAATATTGACAAGTAATATTTGAATAAAAATGTCAGTTAATAAAGTTAAAATATAAAAACCTAATATGAAGGCCTGTTTCATCACAATGGAACACTTGGTTTGAAACATATCCCTCACTGTTCACAAACTCCTAAACTCCTTTACAAGCATCTCTGCTGCTTCTGAATTAGACCTGGCAGCCTCTCTGGGCATAAGAACACTGTGGATCTCAGGCCTTTCCTTAAAGTTCGTGAACCACCCCCTACTGGCTTTAAACTCCTCCTTTTGAGTACTAGTGTCAGGCATGCCTTTCACTAGATCATCGTGAAGGCCCTTGGCTTTCTCACAAATTGTGGTCTCGGAAATCACATCACCAGCCAGCTGTTTTTCAATAATCCAAACTAAGAGTTTTTCTATCTTTTCCATCCTTTTTGATCTCCTAGACTCTAGGACCTAGAGGTTATTGTTGTAACTTGCACTACGTCAAGCTGCTTTCATAGCTCCTTTATTTTTCAAAATTGTACCAACATTTGATTTAGGCATCTTGAACATAGTAGCGAGATCAGCCACATGTGTACTGCTTTCATGCTTAGCAATAAGATCTTTCTTAACTTCAACTGTAGCTCTAACAGCTTTCCTCTTCTTTTTTTTTGAGACAGAGTCTCACTATGTCTCCCTGGGTAGAGTGCTGTAACGTCACAGCTCACAGTAACCTCAAACTTGGGCTTAAGTGATTCTCTTGCCTCAGCCTCCCAAGTAGCTGGGATTACAGGCATCCACCACAATGTCCGGCTATTTTTTTTGTTACAGTTGTCATTGTTGTCTAGCTGGCTGGGGCTGGGTTTAAACCTACCAGCCTCGGTGTATGTGGCCGGTACCCTAGCCACTGAGCTACCGGTGCCGCCCTTCCCTCTTACTTTCCTCACTACATTTTTGAGGACCCAATGGCAAATATACTTAGTTATTATATAAAAAAAAACACAAAATAGGCACAAAAGCCTAAAATTAGCAGCAAACCACACGAGATACTTTCACTATAGCTTCTGAACAACAAAGCATATGGCTGGCCTGAGTACTGGGGAAACATATGCACAAAAATGCACAAAATGCTGGGCAATTCGGGTTTGGGGCAAAATTTGCTCAAATTTTTTGTTTAGATTCCAGGTTGTTTGAGTTCTGGGATGTTTGGATTCTGGGGGCAATACTGTAATAGTCATCCTGACAGGGGTAAGGTGCTATTTCCTGTGGTTTTAATTTGCATTTCCCTGATGATTAGTGATGTTGAGCTTCCCTTCTCTCTTTCTTTTCTTTAGAGCCGGGGTCTCGCTCTTGCTTAGGCTGGTCTCAAACTCCTGAGCTTAAGCAATCCACCTGCCTCCCAGAGTGCTGGGATTACAAGCATGTGCCACCGTGCTTGGCCCTAAGCGTTTTTTCTTATGTTTGCTGTCCATTGTCTGCCTTTCTTTTAAAAACTTCTCTTCATGTCTTTTGCCCACTTAAAATTTTTTTTTCTTGCTGACTTGTTTGAGTTATTTGTAGATTCTGAATATTAGTCTTTTATTTGTTGTATAGTTTGTGAATATTTTCTCCCATTCTGTAGGTTGTCTATTTACTTTCTTGATCATTTCCTCTATTGTGCAGAGCTTTTTAATTTAATCAAATCCCATCTACTTATTTTTGTTGTTGCTATAATTGCCTTTGAAGTTTGAGTCATAAATTCTTTGCCTGAACTTTTCTTAAAGTTCTTGAACCACCCCCTACTGGCTTTAAACTCCTTTTTTTTTTTTTTTTTTTTTTTACTAAATTTGCCTCTAGAATTTTTATGGTTTAATGCCTTACATATAAGTCTTTTATCCATCTTGAATTGCTTTTTGTAAGTGGCAAGAGATAAGGGTCTTAATTCCTCTGCATGTGCCTATCCAGTTTTCCCAGCACCATTTATTGAATAGGCTTCCTTTCCCTGGTGTATGTTATTATCTGCTTTGTTGAAGATTGGCTGGTTGTAGATAGATGGTTTTCTATCTGGGTTCTGGGTTCTGTTCTATTGGTTTGTGTCTCTTTGTGTGCCAATATCATGCTATTTTCGTTACTATAGCCTTGTAGTATGATATGAAGTCTGGTAATGTGATGCCTCTAGATTTGTTCTTTTTGCTTAAGATTGCTATGGCTGTGCAGACACTTTGTGGTTCCAAGTTAAGCATAGAATTAATTTTTCTAGATCTGTGAAATATGATGTTGGTATTTTTTTTTTTTTTTTTTTTGAGACAGAGCCTCAAGCTGTCACCCTGGATAGAGTGCTGTGGCATCACAGCTCACAGCAACCTCCAATTCCTGGGCTCAAGCGAGTCTCCTGCCTCTGCCTCCCAAGTAGCTGGGACTA
>CAUYRH010155481.1:0-14403 GCA_963574655.1 Perodicticus potto | reverse complement strand
GGGACCTCTTCCAGGACACCTACCACCGCTACTGGGCCAGTCGCCAGACAAAGCCAACCAGAGAGGACCTTGGGGCAGGTCCCTCCTGACTGCCTCCATGGGAGATCCCAGCCCAGAGTGGGCCACCCCCTGCTGTGGTGCCGCCTATCCCTGGCCCCTGTGCTCTGGATCCCAGGAGCCCCCTTCGGTTTCCCATCTTTGCCTAGCTCCACTCTTTGGCCCAGGAGCTCAGGAAGTCTGGGACTAAGGACCTTCCAATTTCATGGGCTGTATATACTGCTCCTCCCCACTCCAAAGTGGGCAACCAGGAATTCTAAGCCAGGGAAACAATAAACTTATTTCTACCAGCATGTTCAGGAGCCCTCCGCCCTCCTACATGACATTATGGAAAACCAGACTCAAGAGGGGAAGCCCCTCACCTCTGTCTTCAGGTCTCCGAAAGAGAAGAGATGGTGGCCAGTGGGTGCAGCTCTCACCTTTGCCTCCTTCACCGGCTGCCTTCAGCCTGTGTATGTGTGTATGTGTGTGGCTGCCTTCTCCTGGGTTCCAGCCTGTGTGTGTGTGTGTGTAGGGAGGTGGGGTTGGAGGCGGGGTTGAACCTTCAGTCGGAATAAAATTGGCCCTCCCCTTTAAAAAAAAAAGATAAGCAATAAATACATATGTAGGCTTGGCACCTGTGGCTCAATGGGCTAAGGCGCCAGCCACATACACCTGAGCTGCTGGGTTCGAATCCAGCCCGACCTGACAAACAACAATGACGGCTGCAACCAAAAAATGGCCAGGCGTTGTGGAGGGTGCCTGTAGTCCCAGCTACTTGGGAGGCGGAGGCAGGAGACTCGCTTGAGCCCAGGAATTGGAGAATTGGAGGTTGCTATGAGCTGTGATGCCACAGGACTCTATCCAGGGTGACAGCTTGAGGCTCTGTCCTAAATAAATAAATAAATACATAAATAAATAAATAAATATGTAAATAAATATGCAATATGTCAGGTGGTGTTAAATGTTATGGCAAAGAACGACTGAAGTTGAGGGGGATATAGAGTACTGGGTGGAGAATTTTTTTTTTTTTAATTAGGATGATAAGAAGATGTGGGATATTTGAGCATGGTGGTGAAGGAAAAGAGGAGCAATCCACGCATGGCAGGCAGAAGAGACAGCCACCGCAAAGGTCTGAGTGTCCAGCTGCAGAGCAAGAGCCCCACAGAGCTGAGTGAGTAATGGGAAGAGGGCAGGAGGTGAGGACAGAAAGGAGGCTGGGGTGGGTGGGTTGGGGAGTGGGTGGGGGTTCTTAGAGCAAGCAAGAGCCATGCAGACCACAGTGAGGACTCTGGCTTTAACTCTGAGTAAGAAGAGAAGTTGTGCTGAGTTTTGAGTAGGGGAGTAAGAAACATGACCTGATGTAGGTTTTTTTTTTTTTTTGTAGAGACGGAGTCTCACTTTATCGCCCTCGGTAGAGTGCTGTGGCCTCACACAGCTCACAGCAACCTCCAAATCCCGGGCTTAGGCGATTCTCTTGACTCAGCCTCCGGAGTTGCTGGGACTACAGGCCCCCACCACGACGCCCGGCTATTTTTCTGTTTTGCAGTTCAGCCGAGGCCGAACCCACCACCCTCAGTATATGGGGCCGGAGCCCTACTCGATGAGCCACAGGCGCCACCTCCTAATGTAGGTTTTTTTTTTTTTTGAGACAGAGCCTCAAGCTGTCACCCTGGTTAGAGTGCTGTTGCATCACAGCTCACAGCAACCTCCAATTCCTTGGCTCAAGCAAGTCTCCTGCCTCCGCCTCCCAAGTAGCTGGGACTACAGGCGCCCGCCACGACGCCCGGCCATTTTTTGGTTGCAGCCGTCATTGTTGTTTAGTGGGCCCAGGCTGGATTTGAACCCGCCAGCTCAGGTGTACGTGGCTGGTGCCTTAGCCCAATGAGCCACAGGTGCCGAGCCCTGATGTAGGTTTTAAAAGATCTTTCTGGTGGTCAGAAGTGGAAGCAGGGAGACCAATTAAGAGTATCTTAGGAGAGTTCTAGCCTGACACAATGGTGGCTTGCAAGAAGGTAGCAGAGGGCAGCGCCTGTGGCTCAGTGACTATAGTGCCGGCTCCATATACGAAGGGTGGTGGGTTTGAACTCGGCCTGGGCCAAACTGCAACAACAACAACAAGAATAGCTGGGCGTTGTGGCGGGCGCCTGTGGTCCCAGCTACTCTGGAGGCTGAGGCAAGAGAATCGCCTAAGCCCAGGAGAGGTTGCTGTGAGCTGTGACGCCACCATATTCTACCGAGGGCAACAAAGTGAGACTGTGTGTCTTTAAAAAAAAAAAGAAGAAGAAGAAGAAGAAGGTGGCAGAGGTGTTGTGAAAGAATTCCTATGGACCCGGCTCGAGCGCCACTGCCGTCCACCAGAGGGCAATACACTTGTGTCCCGAGGGGCTGGACGGTCACAGTGGTTTCCTCACTCCCCGTGAAGATGGGCCGTGAGACCTCCCTACTCGACAGCCACACCTTCCTCATTGCTACTGAAACTTAGATTCTATTAATGTATCATGGTGGCATCTGCTTCCCCACCACGGTAGGGATCTAACGTCACAGCGTCGCAACCTTCCTTTACTTCCAAGACCCTCAACTTTCCCTGTACGGGTACTGGCATCAGCTGGTGTATTAATGTAGTCTGGGAAATTGGGTTTGCTGACTGTGAGTGGGAGCTCCCTCTCTGCCAGTCCGTTTGGGATTTTTTTTCTTTTCGCTTTTTTGAGACATGGTTCTCACTCTGTTGTCCCAGCTATAGTGCTCACTGCAACCTCAAACTTGGGCTCAAGTGATCCTCCTGCCTCAGCCTCCCTAGTAGCTGGGACTACAGGTGTGTGCCACCAGGACCAGCCACTTTATTTATTTATTTATTTTCTTTTAATTTTCTGTAGATACTCTGCTATTTCCTAGGCTGGTTGTGGCTTCAAGCAGTCTTCTCAACTCAGCCAAAAGTGCTAGATTTACAGGTGTAAGCTTCCACGCCCAGCAGTTACCATTATTTCTTATGGGAACATTGCTTTTTTTTTTTTTTTTTTTTTGAGACAGTGTTTCACTTTGTTGCCTTTAGTAGAGTGCTCTGGCATCATAGCTCACAGCAACCTCAAACTCTTGTACTCAAGTAATTCTCTTGAATTCTCTTGAATAATTCTCAGCCTGGCAAGTAGCTAGGACTATAGATGCCTGCCACACTCTGGGCCATTTTTAGGGATGAGGTCTCTCTCTGGCTCTGGCTGGTCTTGAACGTGAGCTCAGGTAATCCACCTGCCTTAGGATTACAGGCAAAACATTGACTTTTTAAACCTATAATGCTGTGTGAAAAAAAGTGTTTTTTAAATTTCAAATAATTGACTCGGTGCCCGTAGCACAGTGGTTACAGTGCCGGCCACATACACAGAGGCCTGGGCCAGCCAAACAACAATAACAACTGCAATAACAAAAAAATAGCCAGGCATTGTGGTAGGCACCTGTAGTCCCAGCTACTTGGGAGGCTGAGGCAAGAGAATTGCTTAAGCCCAAGAGTTACTTAACAGGAGTTCTTCAAAATTTTTAGGTGTAAAGGTCCGCCAGAGTGGAAGTCTGCTCTCAGTTCTTGGGTGCTCTTGGCTGAGAGAGCCAAGAATGACCAGACTCACAGAAGTGTCAAGTCCAGCCTCATGGTTCTATTATCCAGGTTTTCTGACTCCGTAGGAGGGAAAAATCACCAGCAGGACCAATAGGATAATGGGACCACAAGAACATTCTCACCTAAGCAGCTTTTTATTATGAAATGGAAAGAGCTGGAGCTCTTATCCATCTAACAATTCCCACTGTCTGTTCTAGAGGCCCCAGTCGTTGGATAGGGACATCTGTTTATCTGGCTGCTTCCTGCTGAGGGGGGTGGGCAATGATTCCTATTAGGGTGGCCTCTTGCAAGTTCTCCAGGGGTCTCTCCAGGGGTCTTCAATCTATGGCCTCAGCAGATTGTTGTTGTTATAGATGTGAGGAGGGGCTAGAAAATAATGTAGGATCATTTGTAGTTTGATGGCCTTTAGACAGGATAGACAAGTAATAGAGTGAGTGACCAAGGGGATCATCAAAGACATCCACCAAGGCCTAGATGTCTTGCCTCACACCTAGAGATTAGAGGCAGGCTCTAGCATGGCATTAATGTTGTCCTGAACCTGTCCAGACTTGTTAACATAAAAAGCAGCACTGCTTTTTAAAGAACAAACAGGTACTGCATTCTACTGCATTTAGACAATCAAGGGCCCTCCTGTTTTGTAAGGCAACCTCTACCAGTGAATCCAGCTGCTTCTGGAAGAGGACAAGGGTATGCTAAGTTTTCACCAGCTCATGCTGCCTCCACAGCCAGAGACTGCTGCAGGGCCAGGTATACACCTCCTGTAACTACTCTGGCAATGGTTGCTGTTCTCATAAAGGCCAAAAAAGGGAATCAAGGGATGCAGTAATGTATGTGAGCAGCCCTGGGCATGCAACAGGAAGGACAAGATGGGTGAATCCTGGCTTATTTGAATATCTGGATAGGGTGGCTCCTGTGGCTCAGAGGAGTAGGGTGTCAGCCCCATATGCCGGAGGTGGCGGGATCAAACCCAGCCCTGGCCAAAAACTGCAAAACAAACAAACAAACAAAAAACAAAGACTATCTGGATATACTAGACCCAGGGAGCAGTAGCCTCTTAAGTAAGGGGGTAGCACCCAGTATGCTCGGATGCTGCACACCCAGCATATCCCCTGCTTTGGAGGAAGTTGGGCAATGAACTTAATTTTAGCTAACAGGACCCAAGCTGATCTGCTGGTGGCATGAAGTCCTCTTCCCTGAATTTGATGCCATGGCATTCAGCTTCCTGTGTGGCTAAAGTGGCTCCAAGTAAGGGATTGACTAAGAGGTGAACAAATGAAGACTTAATCTCTTCCAAGATTAGAGCGCCCACACCTGTTTGAAGTGCAATGCTGCTTTGGTTGTACATCAAAGGGTGGGACAAGATGTTTCCTTACATGGGCTCACCAGGAAATTGATCTTTTATGGATGTCCCCAACAAAACTGACTCATAAGGGAAGAAGGACAGTCCAAGGCACTGAAGGCTGGGACAATTTAGTTAAGATGTAGTTATTTATGTATTTATTTTAAAATTTTATTTTGAGACAGTGTCACTTTGTTGCCCTTGGTAGAGGGCTGTGGTATCATAGCTCACAGCAACCTCAAACTCTTGGGCTCAAGTGATTCTCTTGCCTCCGCCTCCCAAGTAGCTGGGACTACAGGTGCCTGCCACAATGTCCGGCTCTTTTTATTTATTTATTTATTTTTATTTTATTTTATTTTTTTGTAGAGACAGAGTCTCACTTTATCGCCCTCAGTAGAGTGCCGTGGCGTCACATAGCTCACAGCAACCTCCAAATCCTGGGCCTAGGCGATTCTCTTGCCTCAGCCTCCTAAGTAGCTGGGTCTACAGGTGCCCACCACAACGCCCGGCTATTTTTTTGTTGCAATTTGGCAGGGGCCGGGTTCGAACCTGCCACCCTCAGTATATGAGGCCAGTGCCCTACTCACTGAGCCACAGGTGCCTCCTTATTTTTAAATTTTATTTACTCATTTTTTTTTTAGAGATAGGGGAGTCTCACTCTTGTTTGGGCTGGTCTTGAAGTCATGAACTCAAGTGATCCTCCCACCCCAGCCTCCCAGAGTGCTAGAGTTACAGGCATGAGCCACAGCGCCTGGCCAAGATGTCATTTTTTTTTTTTTTTGAGACAGTGTCTCACTATGTCACCCTTGCTAGAGTGCTGTGGTGTCACAGCTCCCAGCAACCTCCAACTCTTGGGCTTAAGTAATTCTCTTGCCTCAGCCTCCCAAGTAGCTGGGACTACGGGCACCTGACACAATGCCCGGATATTTTTTGGTTGTAGTCATTGTTGTTTAGCAGGCCAGGACCAGGTTCAAACCCACTAGCCCCGGTGTTTGTGGCTGGCCACCTGACCACAGAGCTATAGGCACTGAGCCAAGATGTAATTATTTTAGATCAAGAAAAGCAAAGTCAGGGTCTGACAATTGACCTAAAGTTTACCAAAAAATCAAGGCCCTGACTAGTATTTCTCACAGGCAGTTGGGGGATGACAAAATCATCTATGCATTGAGAAGTAGGCAGGGTCTCCACATTGGGTCCCTGTCCATATGTATGAGCAATATAAATTTAAAAAGCATCCTGGGCCATATTTTCTTTTTTTTTTTGAGACAGAGTCTCACTTTCTTGCCCCCAGCTCACAGCAACCTCAAACTCTTGGCCTCAAGTGATTCTCTTGCCTCAACCTCCTGAGTAGCTGGGACTACAGGTGCCCGCCACAACTCCTAGCTATTTTTTTTTAGAGACGAGGTCTCCTCTGGCTCAGGCTGGTCTCGAAACTGTCAGCTCAAGCAATCCACCTGCCTCGGCCTCCCAGAGTGCTAGGATTATAGGCGTGAGCCATGGGGGGGACTTTAACTGCTGGCACAAATGTGGGCACCAACCAGGCATGCCTAGCCTCCTTCCTCCATTCCTTCTCTTGAGCTTGAGATTCAAGCTCAGAAGTTCTGTTACAGAAAATAGAATTAACAGCAGCTGGGCAGCGCCTGTGGCTCATTGAGTAGGGCGCCGGCCCCATAAACCGAAGGTGGCGGGTTCAAACCCGGCCTCAGCCGACCTGCAAAAATAGAAAAATAGTCGGGCGTTGTGGCGGGCACCTGTAGTCCTAGCTACTCAGGAGGCTGAGGCAAGAGAATCGCCTAAGCCCAGGAGTTGGAAGTTGCTGTGAGCTGTGTGACGCGCCACGGCACTCGACTGAGGGTGAAAAAGTCAGACTCTGTCTACAAAAAAAAAAAAAAAAAAAAAAAGAATTAGCAGCAGCCACCATATCACCCAGGAGTTGTTAAGGTCCTGGACAAGTTTCTGGAACTTTCTCCTAATATCTGGTGCTGCTTGGGTCAATCTTTTCTTTTTTTGTGAGACAGTCTCACTTTGTTGCTCTAGGTAGAATGCCATGGCATCACAGTGCACAGCAACCTCAAACTCCTGGGCTCAAGTGATCCTCTTGCCTCAGTCTCCAGAGTAGCTGGGACTTACCTGCACCCACCAACAACACCTGGCTAATTTTTCTATTTTTAGTAGAGATGAGTTCTTGCTCTTGTTCAGTCTAGTATCAAACTCCTGTCCTCAGGTGATCCACATGCCTGGGCTTCCCAGAGTGCTAGGATTATAGGCGTGAGCCACTGTGTCTGGTCAATAATTTATTTTTTAATACTACCTGTTCCTCATATAACTTAAGATAAAGAGCGGTGCACTTCTTTTTTGCCTCCTGCAGCCGATCCCGGAAGGCTCTGGGGTTTTCCTCAGAGACCTTGGAATAATTGACCACTTTTTGCCTGCAATCCTTAAGGCCAGCCTGGACATATACTAGAAAATGTTCTCTCTTGGCTCGGCACCTGTGGCTCAACAGGCTAAGGCGCCAGCCACATACACCTGAGCTGGCGGGTTCAAATCCAGCCTGGGCCACCAAACAACAATTACGGCTGCAACCAAAAAATGGCCGGGCATTGTGGTGGGCGCCTATAGTCCCAGCTACTTGGGAGGCAGAGGCAGGAGACTTTCTTGAGCCCAGGAATTGGAGGTTGCTGTGAGCTGCGATGCAGGGTGACAGCTTGAGGCTCTGTCTCAAAAAAAAAAAAAAAAAGAAAAAAGAAAATGTTCTCTCTCTCATCTCTCTTCTGAGGAACTATTATTCCAGCTTGGGTCAGTCATGGACCCTGCTGTTTGACACACTAGATATCTGGGATCTAAAAAGTGTAATTCTGTGGCATACTTTTGTGCCTCCATGAACACTCTGGATTTCTCAAAAAAGTCTGGCTCAGAATAACATGTACCATATTTTGCCATATAAAATGTGCTCTTGTGTACAATGCACATGCACGTTTTGGGCCCAAACTTTCAGGAAAATGCCCCTAGAGAAAGTGGCTGGCTCTTAACTGTAAGAGACACATCTGGGGAGGGCTAACACTCCCTTGGTAAACATGCAGCTCGCACCACCCTCCTGCAGCAGCTCCTCTCTCCTAGGAGCCCTTCCTTCCTTGCTACGTCTGGGGTCGAGGCCGAGTTAGCCACACATGTGGCTGGTAGGCTGGGAGATTCTAAGGCTACTCATCCTGCAGGGAGCCTGGCAGGTTTCCAGGGCCTGTGTGGGGCTCCTGGTCCCCTCTGTAGGGCCAGGCCTTAGCCTTCACCCCACAGGACCACGGCCCACCTTGCCAGCCCTGCCACCTCCCTCTCCCCTGATCACAGCACTTGGTGGAGGCTGCTCTGGCCTGCTCCCACTGGATCCCACATCCTTCTGGACTGGAAACTCATGCACCCAGCAAGCCCAGGCAGGAGGTTACGGCAGCTCTGGAAGGAAGTTGTGCTGCCCAAGTATGGTATGCATCCTTATTTTTCCCTCAAAAATTTGGGCAAAAAGTGTCCATTATATATAGGAAAATATGGGTACAATTTTCTTTTTCTTTCTTTCTTTTTTTTTTCTGAGACAGAGCCTCAAGTTGTCACCCTGGATAGAGTGCTGTGGCATCACAGTTCACAGCAACCTCCAATTCCTGGGCTCAAGCGAGTCTCTTGCCTCCGCCTCCCAAGTAGCTGGGACTACAGGCGCCCGCCACAACGCCTGGCCATTTTTTGGTTGCAGCAGTCATTTTTGTTTGGTGGGTCCGGGCTGGATTCGAACTCGCCAGCTCAGGTGTATGTGGCTGGCGCCTTAGCCCGTTGAGCCACAGGCACTGAGCCTATTTTTTCTTTTTTTTTTTTTTTTGGTAGAGATGGGGTCTTGCTCTTGCTCTTGATCAGGTGGTCTGAAACAACTGGTCTCAAGCAATTTCCCTGCTGCAGCCTCCCAAAGTGCCAGCATTATAGACCTGAGCCACCGTGCCTAACCTCTCTCTTCTCTATGTATCTTATACAAAAATAAATTCCAGGTGAATTAAAGAGAAGTATTTCTAAAGAAGAAAAGTATCTACTTCATAGTAGAAAAGGCCTTCAGCATAAAAGCAGAGGCAAAAATCAGAAAGCAAAAGTCAACAGTGTCTGTATACAAGTTAAGTGGTTCTAAGTGTTAAATATCGTAAATCAAAGCAGAAGCCAATATAGGTGAAACATTTGCAATCTGAGAGAACTGTTAATACAGAGAGAATACTTAGAGACCAGAAGATAGCAAAAAATAGGCAAAACCCAGTTCAGTAAAGAAGAAAATCACATGTTAGATATATGATTACCTGACAGGAAATAAGATCGTTGCAACAAAGTCACCATGAGTTTTCTGCTAATAAATTAGCATAAGTTAAAAAACATGCTAAAGTACAACCTCTAGTATCAGTGAAGGTTTAGTGGGGCACTCCTGTGCTGCTGGTAGTGATGTAACTGGTAGACTAGTAGGGCAAGTAGCCAGTGTTTTAGAAGTCTTTGAAATATATATGCTGTGACCCAGCAATTTATATGAAGGTTTTTTTTTTTTTTTGAGACAGAGCCTCAAGCTGTCACCCTGCATAGAGTTCTGTGGCATCACAGCTCACAGCAACCTCCAATTCCTGGGCTCAAGCAATTCTCCTGCCTCCGCCTCCCAAGTATCTGGGACTACAGGTGCCCGCCACAACACCCGGCCATTTTTTGGTTGCAGCCATCATTGTTGATTGGCGGGCCCGGCCTGGCCTGAATTTGAACTCGCCAGCTCAGGTGTACGTGGCTGGCACCTTAGCCTGTTGAGCCACAGGCACCAAGCCTGAAGGGTTTTTTTGTTTGTTTGTTTGTTTTGAGACAGAGCCTCAAGCTGTCGCCCTGGGTAGAGAGCTGTGGCATGATAGTTCACAGCAACCTTCAACTCCAGGGCTTAAGCGATTCTCTTGCCTCAGCCTCCCAAGTAGCTGAGACTTCAGGCACCCACCACAGCACCCGTCTGTTTTTTGTTTGTAGTTGTCATTGTTGTTTGGCAGGCAGGGGCCAGATTCGAACTCACCAGCTTTAGTATGTGGCTGGCACCTTAGCCACTTGAGCTATAGGCGCCAAGCCTATATGAAGGAATTTATTACAGAGGAGCAACTAAATATGCTCCCAAATTCTCCTATTAGTTTTTTGGTAAACTTCATATTTCCAAAGCTTGATAGAATGTTTAAAAATTATTTGGGTGGCACGTGGCTTAAAATAGTAACGGGTCACTGACAAAAACTGTAAGAAAGTCATAGGAGTATGAAACAATTACAAAAGTTAGGAAAAGTAGGAGAGATAAATTCAAATAATTAAGATACAAACCAGCAATTGAAACATGGACTAAAGCTGAGGTGGCTTGCTAAGTGCCTAGATCCATGGTTTGTATTCATGTGTCAGATTAACAGGTGATCGTTCCCGTCATAGGTATAGTTCCCCTTTTTAAAGCCTGGATATTTCATAGTACATGGATTTAATATTTTCCTTACAACCTTAAACATAAAAAATAGATTTAAAGGAGAAAATGTTGTCATTAATTATCTGCTCCTTCAAAAACACTTGCTCACCCCTCATAGAACTCTGTGCATATTGTAGAGTCATTTGAGAGATGCTGATACATATAATTGTGTTGTGAGGATTAAAATTTAAGTTGTATGAAGTGTTGAACACTGTACCTGGTATACTGGGAGCTGTAAATGGTAGTAGGTGTTTTTATATGAGAAAAGTTGAAAAGGCAGTTATATAAATGAGTGGATTACTAAGAAGTCTGTGTTGGAGGAATGTGGTTTTGCTGAAAGAAGTTTTATGTATATGTATTAGAAAAACTAAAAGGTCAGAAACCATTGGGCAAAGTGGTGGAATTACATGGCATTTTCTTCTGTCTCTGATTTTCCTTTTTTTTCTTACAGCAGTGAATGTTTTGGTATCAGGGAGCAGATGGTGGAGGAAATGATCTATAAAAGTTTTCAATACTCCTGAGGCCAAAAGGAGGAGACTAGGAGAAGCAAGAATACCAAAAGAATGGATGAAACATTGGGGTTGGTCTGTGGCAAATCAGTTTTGTTTTGTTTTTATTTTTTAGAGACAGGGTCTCATTTATTTGCCTCAGGCGGAATACAGTGGTGCCATTATAGCTATACTCACTGTAACCTTGAACTCCTGGGCTTAAGTGGTCCTCTCACCTCAGTCTTCCAAGTAGTGGGGACAACAGGTGTGCCGCCACACCCAGCTAAGTTTTGTGTGTGTGTGTAAAAAGACAGGGTCTCACTGTGTTGTGCAAACTGATCTTAAAGTTGCGGCCTCAAGCAAGCGTCGTGTCTTGGTCTCCTGAGTAACTGGGACTGCATACATGTGTTCTATACCCAGTAAGGATTGACTGGGAAGTAGGTGGTTCAAGTTAAGTTAGTTAGGAACCTAGAGAGCCAGAGGAGTGGTTTGGTGAAATAGTGAAATCTTAAACATTAGGAGGGAAAAAGAGGCTGAGAGCACCCTGCCCCAGGACTCTAGGAAAGTTGTGCTGTTTCTGTATACCATCAGAGGGCCGTGTAACGGCAGGCCACACTAACTGCCTGGCATACCTTTTACTGCTGGGTTTCTTGTATCTTTTAGGTTCATCTCTTCTCTCTCCCAACCCATGTAATAAGGCAGTCATTTAAGTTTGAAAACTTTAGATAAAATAGTAGAAGTCCTACTCAGTAGTTGGTAAAGTGGTCAACCAACAGATAGGGAGGTGGAAGTTAAGTTTTATAGCGACTACACTGAAGCTTTGGAAGAAGGTAGAGCAGCTGCTCCAGAGGGTCAGTGTGCAGCCCTGTACAGACTGCCTCTTAGGGTGGTTGGGGCAGGTTGGGGGCTAAAAACTCATTTAATCAGGTAACTGCATTAGTGAGATACGGAATGGGGTTTATTGTTTGTCCCCCAACACACACAAAATAATCAGAGGGGTTAGGATGGACTAGCATGTTGACTAGATCATACTCTGCCTGAAGAGCTATACACCGTTCCAGTTATTGCCAGTTCCGGAATGCAGGCTCAACACCACCAGATCTTCTCTCTGCCTACTCTCCACCCCAACCCCAGGGGAACACAGAAATCCTGATTTTTTTTTTTTTTTAATTTCTTGACTTCATGGTGTTTTGGGGTTTTTTTTTTGTTTGTTTGTTTATTATTGAGAGAGTCTCACTTTGTCACCCCCTGTAGAGTGTTTGGCATCACAGCTCACAGCAACCTCCAATTCTTGGGCTTAAGCAATCCTCTTGCCTCAGCCTCCCAAGTAGCTGGGACTACAGGCGGCCCACCACAACGCCTGGCTATTTTCTGTTGCAGTTGTCATTTAGCTGGCCCTGGCCAGGTTGGAACCCACCAGCCTCAGTGTATGTGGCTGGTGCTGTAACCACTGTGCTACAAGCGCTGAGCCATGACTTCATGTTTTTAAAAGATGTTTGGCCTGTGGACCACCATTTTGTACTATATTAAGAAGATATGTAGGTCTTACTTAGAAAAACATTATTTGTTTTTGAGGTGGATTTTCTCATGTAGTTCACAAATAGTTAATTGTGCCCAAAAGACAGGGTTGTGTGTCATACTTTGAGTTTTTGCAACTTACATCCTTGAAAGCGCTGATTTCATTTGGTATGTTCAAATCTTTACTGTTCTGAACTAGTCCCAAGTGGACTGGAGGAATTAACAGGTAATCTCAACTGTAGACCCTTCAGTGTCAAACCTGTGCAAGCCATAGGATGGAGAGTCCTGATTCCAGAGAAAGCCCTTTGGTTTGAAAGGAAGCCTCAGGTCTCTGCCCAGCCTCACTTTGCCTTTACCTTCACCTTCTCTGGAACTTTCGTAGGTAAACATTGTTGCTCTGTGAGACTCTTCTGCCATTTGTTGCTCTATGAGACTCAGTCTTCCATTTGTCATCTCTCTGAGCTATAAAACAGAATCTCAGAAGCTTTGAATTGGGAGCTTGGGGACAGATTTGTGTGAAATCACATTTTGGTGAAGCCATTTGTCATTTGTATCTAAGCACATCTTGGTTTTATTATATAGAAAGTTGTCATTATATTTAGTACTTACCACAGGGATAACATTTAGTAGATCGTGGTGCCTGCAGCCTACAGTACTGTATTCCACTACGTAATCCGTTGGCCCAGCCTTTGACCAACCCTGATTGAAATCTTATATCTTGCAGATGCTGTTGATGGAGTAATGAATGGTGAATACTACCAGGTATGGAATACTATAATTACGTTGAATGACAGTGGTTGAGACTCTTCCTTTCTGTGATTTGAATTGACTGGCTTAGAAAGAGACCTCAGTCCTTTGACTTTCTTGAGTATATTAGTAACTGCAATGTTATCTATCAAAGTAGAAGGATTTAAAGAGAGGTGCCATTAAGCCAGGTGTGGTAGTGCATGCCTTTAATCCTAGCACTTTGGGAGGCTGTGGCGAGAGGATTGCTTGAGCTCAGGAGTTCAAGCCTCGCCTGATCAAGAGTGAGACCCCAGGCGGCGCCTGTGGCTCAAGGAGTAGGGCACCGGGCCCATATATAGGAGATGGTGGGTTCAAACCCGGCCCTGACCAAAAACTGCAAGAAAAAAAAAAGTGAGACCCTGTCTCTACTAAAGATAGAAAAACTAGCCTGGCATTGTGGTGGGCGCCTGTAGTCCCAGCTACTTGGGAAACTGAAGCAAGAGGATTGCTTTAGCCCAAGAGTTTGAGCTCGCTGTAAGCTGTGATCAGCCACGACACTTCTACCCAGGGTGACAGAGTGAGACTCTGTCTCACAAAAAAAGAGAGGTGGCATTGATAGAGCATTCACTCTTTAAAAATGTTATTGACCAGGCCCTTGTGTTAATCACCTTTATTCTCAAGAAATGACCCTTGTGTGCCATGTACTGTGTCAGGTACCGTAATAAGTTAGTTGCTAATACTTTATTTCTCCTTCCATCTTTGGTTATAGTCTGAATAGTTAACCTGGTACTATTCCCTAGAGAATTAATTCTCTAAAGATTAACATTTGTTTGAGTCTTCATCTGTTTATTAGCTCCCAGATCTTACCCACTGTAAAAGCCCTCACCTCCCACCCAACCCCTTGTGACTCATATTTACTTGCTTTTTATCTTCTGCCTGGTTTAAGAGTAGTAACTATACGTTTTCTTTTGGACCCCTTGTCCCAGAAGTCACTGTATTTTGGTTAGACAATTTTTTTTAATTTTATTTTTTTATTAAGTTATAGCTATGTACATTAATGCAATCATGGGGTACAATGTGCTGGTTTTATATACAATTTGAAATATTTTCATCAAACTGGTTAACATAGCCTTCATGGCATTTTCTTAGTTATTATGTTAAGACATTTATATTATACATTCAGTAAGTTTCACCTGTACTCTTCTAA
>CAUYRH010155479.1:0-30236 GCA_963574655.1 Perodicticus potto | reverse complement strand
AAAAAAAAAAAAAAAAAAAAAAAAAAAAAAAAAAGAAAGAAAGAAAGAAAGAAAGAAAGAAAGAAAGAAAGAAAGAAAGAAAGAAAGAAAGAAAAATACAAAGTTCAGATGCTTCAGTTCACTAAATCTCTTATGACCATGCTTTTCAAAACTTGATTAATTTTCAATTATTATTATAACAGTTGTATATATTTATGGGGGATATAGGATGTATGACCATGCTAGTAAGTCTCAGAATGAAACCAGGAGTTTACTGAGTCTCCAGGAGTCTCCCTGGAAACTGTTACGAACACTTCAGGAGCCAGCTGGCTTCTCCTACTGGTCAGTTTTCTTTAATCTCAACCCACGTTCTTCCAAACGGTAGGGTTTGTCCTTCCTTTTTGTGCCTCTTCATCACATAGGGAGATTTTTAAAACTACCCTTATCCAGGTTCTATCTTGAATTCTGATTCATTGGATTTAAGTTGGCACCAGGTACTGAGATTTCACTTTTTCATCAGTTCTCTATGTGATACTAAGGCATATCTGGGTTTGAGAATCATCATTTAAGCTTTTCTACTTCAGTGTATCAGTAATTAACAAAGTGATAGTCACATGTGTAATGCGAATTTATTCTCTGTCAAAAAGTCAACACACTGCTTTATATTTTTACTTTTTGTCATTCTTTCTGGAAAAAGTAAATAATATGAATTCTGCATCATAAATTCTGCTATAAAACCTAACCATCTTTTCAATAGACCCAACTGTCTTTCTCTCTCTCTGTTTCTTTATCTTTCTCTCTGTCTTTCTTCCCCTTCTCCATCTAACTATATGTCTGATACATGATTGGAATTAAATTTTAATTATTGCATCTATAGGGGTGAGGGAAACTTGTCCCTATAGTTAGCTGAAAGATCAACTTGACTTCTCAATATCTCAGTGGGTTCCAAATATTTTTATAGCTTCTTTCCAGAGGGGAGGGAAAGATGAGGAATATACTGTCTATTGCTATGTACAATGCACACTTTTTGCCCAAATTTTTGAGGGAAAAATAAGGACACATATTAAATATGGGTAGTACAGATTCCAAAATCTATATAAATGATTTTAATTCTTTATTTGTTTGTGTGATACGAGTGAAACTCCTGAAATCAATAACAATATTTGTATGCAAAATACAAGGATCAGTTTTGTTGATCTTATAACACATTGCAATAGAAGTATTTTCTGCCAACAAAAAGTGACGTATTTTTTTTTTTGTAAACTTTAGACCAGAGCTAGCACTTTAGCTGCTATTTTTTACAAAATTATTAGAAAATCACAGGGAAAATGTCGGAATAGTTTTCATACAGTTGAAGCTTTAAGCTAACAGTTATTCATTATGCTAAAGAGCATGGCAATGGAGCTGCTCAGAGATACTCGGACCTCCTGCCACAGAGAGCGTCATCAAGTTGTGGAGGCCCCAGGAAGAAAAGTTTCTCCAGAAGCCAAGGCAGAAGAAGGCTACGTGCAGGAAACCTCCGAAGTGGCCTGAGGTGGAGCAGGGAATGATCTGCCTTCTGGAGCAGCATCAAGCTGATATCTCTGTTCTAAGATGATACAAAAAGAAGGTCAAAAGATTGCATGAGAAAAAAGCATCGATGATTTCTCAGGGTCACCTACACGATGCTTTAACCATAGGAAAAGACAAAGTTTGAGCACGAGGGCATGAGCAAAAGTTGGCCCAAAATTTTCATTAGTCTTTAAGGATTAAGTTTTGGAAATACATTCTTCTGTTATTAATCTTGAAAAGATTTATAACTTTGAGCTGTCGCAAATCACAAACGTGGATGTGGTCCCACTCACATTAGATGTGCTATTCAACAGAACCACGAAGGTTAAGGAGCAGAGACCATGGCTGTTACAACCAGTGGACACATTTCAATGTTGTTCCAACCTGTCATGCAGATGAGACAAAGATGCTGCCTATGATCATCTATAAAAGAAAGAGTTTTCCAAAAGAAAAGATTCCAAGTGGAGTTATTGTCCAGTTGCATGAAAAGGATGAATGAGAGAAGAAGGCACGAACATCGGGTTTAACAGATTCTGGTCAGGAAAACATGGAGGGTTACTTAAAAGAAAACAGCTTTGCTTGTTTTTTTGTTGTTGATTTTGGTTGTCTTCTTTGTTTGTTTGGTTTTGAGACCGAGTCTTACTTTGGCACCCTCAGTACAGTGCTGTGGCATCATAGCTCACAACAACCTCACACTCCTGGGCTCAACAGTAGCTGGAACTACAGGCACCCACCACAGTGCTAGGCTATTTTTAGAGACAAGGTCTTACTTTGGCTCAGGCTAGTCCCAAACTTGTGAATTCAAGCAATCCACCCAGCTCGATCTCCCAAGATTTTAGGATTACAGGTGAGAGCCATGGTGCCTGGCCAGCTTTGGTTGTTTTGATCCCTTCAAAGCCCACATTACATAAAGCACAAAAGCAACCACGGTGGACTTGAAAACCCAACATGCTGTGATACCTGGTGTGTTAACCAGCTGCCTGCAAACTCCTGATACGCCAGTTAAGCCCTTTAAGGCCCTAATGAAGAGAGAGTGGGGGGCGTGGATGTAGTCAACTGGGAATGATTTGACACATTCAGGCAGAATCAAGAAAGCATCTCATCACCCAGGATTGTGATTAGATCCTAAGATTGTTGAAGGGTGTCAAGAAGGAAGTGGTTATGAAATGATTTAAAAAATGCGGCATCAGAAATGATATAAACTCAGGAGGAAGAAATTTACCAGGACAAGGAAAGTGACTCTTCAGAAGACACTGGAATGCAGAGATGGGAGAAGACGATATACCTGGTAGTGATACTGACCAAGAGCTGTTGGCCTTATGAGACATAAATATCCTAAATTTGTTCCTGGTCCATAATATTACTTGTACCTTGTTTCTGTACTTATGTTTTATATTATTTCCTGCATAAAATTTCTTGTACCATAATGTGTTAAAAATGCTAAACTTCTTGGAAAATACAAAACAAATATCTAAATATAAACCAAATAAAATTTGGAGTTAAAAAATTAAAATAAGAGATTTAAAAACAAAAAGAGAGAGAGAGATTTTTTTCCCTGAAAGTTTGGGCCAAAATGTACGTGTACATTATACTTAGAAGTGCATTTTACATGGCAAAATATGGTAGGTAATTATGTTTAGGTACAAGAAACGGTTACTAAGAAGGATGAACGGATGGGAAAACAGATTGACTTGTAAATCATTCTCTTTGCAAATTAAATTAACCTGAAAGACAAGTATGAAATTTAAGTGTTTTGGGTTAGGTTTGGTTGTATCCTTGATTTTCTTTCCTGCAACATATTGAAATAACAGAGAGAGGAAGGGAAGCCAGTTGCCCCTTTAATTTTTTGATCAGTCCTGTTTCTGCAGAGAGGGGAAGCCTCCTACAATGCTTTTTGATCTTGAAGGGTCTGTAATTGAAAATACTCTTTATACCCCAGAGTCGTATTTTGGGTTGTAATTTCCTGAGCTCCTTTTCATCAGTGGATTATCCTTCAGAATTTAAGATTCTGTACTAATTTGGTTCATTTTATCAACTTAGTTTGCCATGAGAACTTTATTATTCAAAAACATCAAAATATATTTTAAGAGACAGTGAGATAATGTCTTATATTGAATTATAATATTCTGATGGAATATTTTAAAAGATGGATAAAATGATTTGGGGGTATATTAAGGTCCATTGGTTAATACATTTTATTTTGGCTTTTTATTGTAAAATAGTGTATGTCGTTATTCATGCAGATTTTATTTCATATGGCAAAGCTTTCAAACAAAAAGGAATCATTAATGAATCTTAAGTGTTTGTTAAAATATAAATAGATCTTAAGTATTTTAAAATTACAACATTCTTCCTTCTAAAATAATTTATGAAGATTAAAATAGTCAAATAGGGTAGGAAATTTTTAAAAAGGCATAAACTCATAGCAGTCATTGTGTAATACATTCCAGAAAAACAATTATCTTACTTTTGACATTTTTCATTACAAATATCACCTGTGATCTGTCTCTATTCTAGTCTATCATTACTTTTGGTGGAGTGGGCATTGAAGCGCAGATTCTGAGATTGCCACCTTCATTCAAATAAATGCCAGTATCCTTTCTACTTTTATATCCAAATGAAGAACCATTTCTCATACTTTCTTATTTTCGTTTCTTTAGTTTATTAGTATAACTTGTGTATTTTGAGCTTGCTTCTTACGGTACCAATGACTGATTCAACAGATGATTTGAAAGTCAGTAAAATAGAATTAAGCAGAACATTTGACCCTTCTTTCTCTTTTTATATGTCTATATATATTTTTAAATCCATTGCTATGTCTTGAAGTAATAATATGCCTGCATGACCCTTCAAGTTCTTGTCTAATTTTGACATTGTCATTAAAACTGCATTCTTCAGTCTGTGGGCCACATATCTTCTTCTGAGTTCCCACAATGTGGTTTTAGGGGACCGCAGTGGTCTCATTACCAAGGTGAGACCAAAGATATCAAACAATATGGATAGTTTGCAGTCAGTTAGGAGTGATAAATTAGTTAGAAGAGTAAAGGAAGAAAATAAAATATGCACACACAAGGTAAATACAACCCAATTCTCCATTTACTTCCATTTGTGGTAAATACATCCCAATTTCTCCATTTACTTCCATATAGAGTGAAATATCACAGTTGGGCTACTGTAAAGAAATATGAAAATTCACAGTGAACTAAGGATAGTGTTTCCAGACAGTTTGTTGTAAATTTTGGTCTGTGATATCTGTGCTATTTATTCTAGAAATATTTGTCATTGTTTTAAAACACTGCAGTTTAAATTCAGTGAAACATTATAAAGAAGAGAATGTTATTTAAGTGTTTCCCCTTTACGTTTAAATTCAGCTGTTCTAAAAGTATAATTTGGAAGTAGAGTAGAAAAGATTTTATAGTTTGTACATGTCAAATAAATGCACAAAGGGTCAGAGACTGGGTAACAAACACTAACAATGTACAATATTTTCAACCATTCTTCCATCGGTGACAAAATAAAGGGAAAATTCGTGAAAGTGTGCCTCTGACTTTAGCAAAGCTGATATATAAATTAGGGTGACGTGTCACAACTCCCTTCGCTTTCCCATTAATAATAACTTATCATGCTCGGGTAATCCTTAGTCTTTCTAAACTTCTGCTGATCTTGGCTGTGATTAGTAATTTGTACCATGAGCGTTCAAGTTCTAACGGTGTAAATTTCACTGTTTCCCAGCATCAGTAACTTCATACTTCATGGTAGAAAGAGTTGTAAGTTTAAAAATACGCACACTTGTGCCACTTTCAAATTCATGTAAGAGCTTAATAAGTACAACTATTGCCCAGAATAATCTCAGACTGACACTTACAGAGCATTTTTGTATCGATTTTCAAAATTATTTGTATATAGCACTGTCAATACATGACATTAGTTTGTTCCTCTAAGGAGCTTATTGTTTGCTCTTTTTTTTTTTCATTTTCTTTGGTGGTTAATTAACGTAATTTGCAAATTCCATAGTAAACCTTCCATCTCTCCATTATCTGTGGTATAGTAAATTGTGGACTTCAATTGGACAAAGTTTTGTAGCACTTTTTAAAAATTTGTTAATTATTTTTTATTAAATCATAACTTTGTACAGTGATGCATTTGTGGGGTTCATGGTACTGCTTCAATAAACAATGTGAAATGCTTACATTGAACTAAGTAACATATCCATCACAATTATACTCATTTTTTAATAGTTTTGTAGCACTTTTAAAACAAAAATTATAGACTACCCACCATTTTACATTTTTTAACAAACTACAAGTAGTAATAGCACGTACAATTAACCTTTATAGTTTATTTTCCACACACTGATTAAGCAAACTTTTGCCTATTATTTCCATAAGACCCTTACAATTTTAAGATCAGTAGGTAATAATTTTGTAGAAATAAACTAATAATATATGTCAATTTCCTAGAACTGCATCCGAATTTCTATTTTTTAGCTATATTTTTATTAGTTTAAGTCAACTGCCAACAAATTTGATTTTAAAGCATTATAACATACGGAAAAATTATTTAAAAATGTATACTTCTTATAGTGGATTAGTCAATATTTTTTGCTTTCCCAAATTAATGACCCTTTTTTTTTCAAGTCTATTTGTGACAAGCATATTTGAATTGAAGACTACAGAATAGGAAAAGTTGAATATGTGGAACTAACATATTGTATTTAAATGTATGTTTTAGTGAAATTGCTATTTTTATTCTCTCTCTCTCTCAAAGGAGATTTCCAGTTTGTCCATATGAAAGCTAAGTTCCAGGCATTGCTGTAGATAATACAGAGTTAACTAAGTAGATTTCAACCTATCTAACCATTGTGTATTGAATTCCTGTCAGTAGCATTCATGTATGTAATTTATGTCTTTTTAAAAAATAAGCTCTTTTACAATCTTATATCTTAGTGACATTCAGAATCTTTTCTTTTACAGCCATTTCGTAGAGTGACGTTTTCTGTTGTGAGTCAGCCTCAGGACCCACATCAGGGGTCACTGCAGAGTTGCTATGACAGCGGGCTGGAGGAGTCAGAAACACCAAGCAGTAAGAGCTCGTCAGGGCCGAGACTGGGTGCCCTTCCACTCCCAGAGGACAACTATGAGAGGACCACGCCGGATGGCAGTGTTGGTGAGGCAGAGCATATGGAAAATGGTAGGGGCAACACAACATCCACACACATAATCACGCTAGTGAGCCGCCATACGTAGACTCGCCAAGGTCAGTCTAAAGTCAGACGAAAACAGCTGACACTAAAACGACTGAATCTTAAATAAGAAATATTTGCTAAAAGACAGAAATGTCAAATAAAGGACCATAACGATAGGGATAAAATTAACCCAAATTGCACCATCACTTTAAAACAGCCTGTCAGAAATAAACACACTCATAAATAAATCAGAGTAGGGTCCACTATGAAAAACAAAAACAAGAAAACTAAATAAGTGCACAATTCCTAAACGGTATAGCAAATGAGAAACGGATTATTTTCTTCTATTCATTTTTGTCATGCAACTATTTCTTCAATTACAACGATCCAGTCTTAGTGGAAATGGCAATAAATATACCTTGCTCCGTCATTTATTTTCCTAGATATTTACAAAAACATTTTGAAGCCCCTCCTTTCGAGTGATCACGGAATCAGTGTCAAAAGAGAACGGTACTATTTGTTCTCCATAGTATACAAGAAATATCATTCAAATTCCCCTCAAATTTAAATAGAGTGTTTCTCTCCTTTTCGCTTGAGAGGAAGGAAGGACACAAATCATAGTATTTCATGTTCTTATCCTGTTGTGAGGCAGTTTTCATAACTACACCGATTGGCCTTATATAGTTTTAAGTTGCAAATTTAGATTGGAAATAACACTTGTAGAACTTTTCATATTTGTTTATGTTCCCTACGATGATTTGGTGGTATATTTTCTGGATCTCGGGTCATAAGCAAATGCCTGAGGAATAGGTTTATGTCAAATTATGGTAAGGAAAAATGTCATTATTCTTCCTAATGTCATTATTCTTTCAAACTTAAAAAGAGACAGGGCTATATGGAGAGAAAGGAAGGGGAATCACATACATTTTGTCTCTAGAGAAAACTCAAAATGGATTTATATCTCTCTCCATCTCAACCCCCAAGTGGAAAAGGACATTCTAACTCTCTGTCATATACAAGCTTCTTGAGTGGTGATAAGCCAGGAGAGCATATTAATGCAGGAGAAAGACTGATTTTTCTTCTGGAAGTTTATCTATGAATATTAAAATACAACTTTGGAGAGTGATTTATCATGAATGACCCCAAGTGAAGGAATTGCTAAATTAAATCATGCTAAATAAGTATTTATCCACATTGTTATCGGGTGAGAAGGTCTAATCTCCGAGACTGAGGACCGATGTCCCTCTCGATTCATTATCCAGCGCTAAACCGGCTCTTTGCCACGTGGCTATAAAGGCATGCTTATCTGTGTGTATGGTGGTGTGTGCTTTCATGGACGGGAGTCTGACGTGTTTTCAAAGAGTCAAATTTTCTCTCAGTAGCACTTGGAACAAGTATAAAAGTTTGGTATGAATTGCAGTGCTGAAAAATGTATATTTAAAGCAGATATGTTTTAAATTATTTGGATAAAAATAAAGTTAAAATACATATATCTAGCACTATATACCCATATCTCTATATCTCTCTATATATCTGCATATCTCTATCTATCTATCTATCTATCTATCTATCTATCTATCTATCTATCTATCAATCATCTATCTACATAGACAGATAGATTTCACATATACCTAGGCAGACAAGATGCATTTAATTTAGGGGTATTACTACATCTACAGTCGCCTTTTGATGATAACATATAGTTTCATTTATGTTTTACAAAGTGCTTATTCTTACTTTAACCACCATAATGGATAATTCGAACACTATTTTGGGGGTGCCAGCTTTATTAACAGAAAAGAATATATGCTACTGGCATTACAAACCCATTTTCATGTTATTTTCTGTTTTGTAAGTTTATGGGGATCCAACACCTTTAAAATAAGAAGGAAATGATGGGTTTATGATTAAAACATGATTATAAGTGACAAACACATATATACAGCTTACTATTTAGGAAATGCACATGGCATGGAAAACTTAGCAGGTGAGCATATGAATAGAATGGAAATTTTACTTAGAAATATTTACTTAGAAATGGAAGGTTTTTGGTTGTTTTTATATAGCCAATTTTTAAGTACTATTAAGGGTCATAATAAAGAAACTGATTTTCCCTAACTTTATATGTGACTGTCACTTGAAATTCAGATTTTATATAACTGTTTGTCATCTACAGCTGTGATCATGTTATTCCTGATCTATAGCTAATGACAGACAGAAATGTGAGTAATCTCAATGTAGCAGTTAACATTTGAGTAGAGTTTTTTTGGGTCTAAGTTTTCAGACTATTCATTCTATCCATAAAATACAATTGTATTGCTTGAATTCTGGTAATTTCATCTTCAATATTAATGGATCCTTCTGACATAAATAGAATTGGAATTGAAACCTGTCAAGTATTCATTTGTCACATTTAATGGGAGTCCAGGTAATCACGGTGTTTTGCTTGGTTAGGTTTTAATCAGGATTTACTGGACTTTCATTCGGATTTTCTATGAAAATACCATTTTGGATGCTGTGTTAGTTTTAATTATTATTAGCCTCAAATATTTTCCTTGAATTTTAGCCTACTTGAAACAATGCAGTTATAACTAATTGTTTTGGATTAACTTTCATTGTGAAGTTTTAGAAGATAATTTCTAGCTAAATAAAAGATTTCGAAGTCACCCTGCCAAACAGGAATAAGTTAGGACAGCTAATGACAGCAATAAGTTGGCACAGATGCTATGGCAAGGAAATAATTGAAACAGGAAAATTTAAATAAATCTGTACTAAACTATACTTAAGTTTTATAAAAGTCCTATTTGTCCTTTGTACTTCAGCATAATAAACAAAATTCCATTAAAGGGGCCTGGGGGTTAATTCTCTTTTTAACAAGCCTTACTCTATGTGCTAACCCACATTATTGCCTAATGAAGAATGAGATTTTCTTCTCTTATTAGCTAAGGAAGAAGAATACACCATAAAAATAAACCTAATTTCTTATAACTGGAATCTGATAATGTAGAAAGAGACTCCCCATTTCCAGATATGTGCAACTGATAATGCCTCAGGTCTTGGAAAGTAATAATGAGGATTGTGCCATTTAAAACACATTTTAAGAAAACCTTATGAATGATTGTATTTATTTATGATGACGATCACTAATATATATTTCTTTGCTTTTAATTAATTATCAATATTATGATTATTTCATGCTGATCCTTCGATATCCATCTTATCAAAGATTGAGGTAATTGGCTATCATTTCATTAAAATAAATTTAGTAGAATAAAATATTTAACGTGGAGTTCATAGTAGGAAATTGGTAACAATAAAATATTTGATATCTAAAATGTTAAAATAATTAAAATCTACTTCAATGAATTGATAATTTGAGTAGAAAGCAGATGTCAGGCTTAAAGTACAACTATATTAGGGGCAAGCACTGACTTTGCAAGAGTCTGTGCTTATCTTAATTATGAAGTAGAATTTAGACTTCACCTTGGAGCGGTATGTAATAGTTTCTTTAGGTCTGTTGTAAGTAATTCTCTTGGTCCCTATATTCATGACATGACCTACTAACCCTTTCTAAAGCCCCCTCTGAATCATCTTTCAGTGCTCGTTTGCTTTTCCCAGGTATGGCTCTGTCATAAGTAGTGTTTACGAAGTTCAGATACAAGTACAGAAAGGGGCCTTGCTTAGCGTCTCATCTCAACTTGGCCATCAGCATTGGAGAGACTCTTTTACTCCTTCTGCATCTGCTTCTGATTTTCTCCAAGGCAATCAAGTAAATTAACTCTGAAATCTTACCCGGATCCAATAACCTGTGATTCTTTCTTTACATTCAATTTTTCTTATATCTTTTACTCTTTAGAATAGAAAGAGACCTTTGTGCCTCTCAGTGATGTAGTGACAGAATCTGACAATTCATGTTAACCTGAGCAGGGCAGTAGTGACTCAAAGGCCCTCCTCCCACCCCACTTAACATGTGCACATAGAGTATACATAAAACTGCGTTGCTTTTAGAAATAAATGACAAGTCTATTTGAAATGTCATTAAAAATGAGCCACCATTTTTATTTGACAGAGAGTAATAAGAATGGAGACAAAGTACATTATCTTTGATATGACAAAGGAGCCTGCCCTGCACCTGTTCTACTTACCAAATCTTCAGGCATCTGTCAGCCATCATTGTCTAGCTGGTGCTGGCTTGTGTTTCTTTTTGTTTTCTTTTTTTTGGAGACCAAGTCTCAAATTGTCACCCTGGGTAGAGTGCCATGGCATCACAGCTCACAGTAACCTCAAACTCTTGGGCTCAAATCATTCCCTTGCCTCAGCCTCCCAAATAGCTGGGACTACAAGCACCCGCCATAATGCCCAGCTATGTTGTTGTTGTGGTTGTTGTTGCACTTGTCATTGTTTATCAGGCCTAGGCTGAGCTCGAACCCTCCAGCCCCAGTGTATATGGCTGATGCCATAACCACTGATATACAGGCTCTGAGCCTGGCTTGTGTTTCCTTTCTTTCTTTCCTTGTTTTTCTTTCTTTTTTTTTTCCCCCTTCATTTAAAATGAGTTGTGTTGTATGACTGACTGCCTCTTCCATTTTTCCAAAGACCCTCATGTGCTTGTCCATGACATAAGCAGTCTACCTCATACAAATATCCCACATAGATGTTTTTCTGTAGGAAGAGGCTAATATAGCTTGCTGAGGATTCATTTTCGTGGTTCTGCATTTCTCCTTGTCACCCTTGTTGCTAATGCATGTTTTATTTTTCCCAACAACTGTGGCGTGGATTTATTCCTCCCACATATTCCCAAGAAGTCCACATGCCACCAATTCTGGAGGGCTATTCACTTGTATTTCTTCATAGTGATTAGATAGAGAAAGTGATTATAGAGACTGTCTTCAAGCTGGGTCTCCAAATCAAGATGTAAGCTACAGTGGCTTTTAAGCTGTCCAATAAAATGAGCAGTGCGATCGAAAGGAATTTAAAGAAGGTATTGTTGTAGAGGAGAGTTGGCAATAATGTGGGCAGAATCTAGTGGTTTAAAAAACAGGTTTTGATATCTAATGACATGAAATTGATACCTAGTTTCCCCTCCTACATTCATAGGAATGTAATTTTCTGAACTCTCTTAACCCCCCTTTCTTCAATTATAAATCATAGGATTGGGAGGAACTAAATGAGATAATGCACGCATCACAGGTAATAATTTCACTATTTGTTGATAATAAAATTGTTTATTATTTAATGAACAATGATAACCGTGATTGCTGTTTAGGTAGGTTTGATATAGCACAATGGCTTACTCATGAGAGCCTCAAAAAAATCTTTAGGCTCACACTGATACCATTTTAAAAATAATATTCTTATTTTGAATACTTTCCAGTTAGTTTGTCTATTTTTATGTGGGGTACCATGGGCTAGTGATGTGTAAACATAGGCAGGACATACGTTGAGGGGAAGAAAATTTCCTATCTCTTGGCATCAGCCCAACCCAACTGTTTGTGTTCTTTGTCTTTCAAAATGGGGAGATGCCATTATTATTATATATTTTTTAATTTTATATTCTCTCTTTTATTATGGTTTCACAATTTATACTCAGAGTTCCAAATGAATGCATTATTCTTTGGGTGTATATTTCCCTTTGAATTCCTGCAAACTATTAACATTAAGAGTAAAATGGGCTGGAAAATAATGTCTGATTAGTATGCTTACCGGACTCTCAGTCCTTTCCTCTCTAATCTCAGTATTAATAATTAACACTGATAAAAATGTATGGCCATATTACCCTTTTTTATTTTAATTTGGTCCTTTAAAACTAGATCACTTTGCTGAACCCTTATGAAAAGGGGGGTCAGGGAGCACTCTTCCGATTTCAAAGTGACTTTGGAGTCATTTGGTAGTTTTGCCTCCTCCAAGCTCCCAGAGCATTTGCTCATGTGAATTTCAGCACTTGTTAATAATGCATTTGATTGTTC
Organism: Perodicticus potto; assembly: GCA_963574655.1. NCBI lineage: Eukaryota > Metazoa > Chordata > Mammalia > Primates > Lorisidae > Perodicticus > Perodicticus potto. Next base: position 17,555 of record CAUYRH010155479.1, on the reverse strand, counting down.
AGATCCTTGTTTGGTTAGGGCATTATCTCAAGCTTTCCTATGTTCTTTGTGCTCGTAGATTGATATCTTTCTATTTTTCGTCTTATTTTTCTCTCCCAGATTTACATATATATTCATATATGTTTGTGTGTGTGTGTGTCTGATGTTACTGAAATAGAACATTCTTTTTTTTTTAGATGGAAAATAGTTTATTTTATACAGCACATTATTCTAGAGGATCACATTTTTTTTTTTATTATTAAATCACAGCAATGTACATTAGTGCAATCAAGTGGTACAATGTGCTGGTTTCATATACAATCTGAAATATTTTCACCAAACTGTTTAACATAGCCTTTGTGGCATTTTCTTAGTTATTATATAAAGACATTTATATTCCGCATTTAGTAAGTTTCGCCTGTACGCTTCTAAGATGCACCATAGGTGTGGCCCCACCAATTACCCTCCCTCCAGCCCAGCCTCCCCTCTCTCCTCCCCTCCCTTGCCCATTGAAATAGAACATCCTTAAGCATCTTCTATATAGAAATGAAACTCTGAAACCTGACTTGTTAAAGTATGTGAGCACCCCTAACCACAGTGGTTAGCTCACTTGCAGAAAAACCAAGTCATCCCAATATTCTTCTTCTAGGGCAAAACATTTTCCATTGTTACTTCTACTATTGCAGTACTTTTTTTTTTTTTTTTTTTGTAAATTAGGTATATTTTGTTTTCTAAATGAAGCAGAACAATAGGTGTTTCTTGCTTCACTGGGAAATTTGATCGTGCCAAAGCTGCGATTATGCATTTTAATTTAGCAAACATGTATTGAAAATGAAATGTGACCAAGTCTTTTTGAGGAATTTGAAGTAAATGAAAAAGAATCTCTGCCTTTGAGATGAAAGTTCTTACTTTGGGGAGATGCAACCTTGATTGCAGTAAATTAAGTATGATGTGAAAAGTAGGAAGCTCATTAGTGAAGTTCAGAGTTGTATGAGATACAGAGAAGGAAAAGGACAATTATACAGATTAAACAATTAGATTAATGAATGCACTTGCTGAAAGTCTTGCATTTTATCAATAAAACTGGAAGAAGGCCTTGAAATGTGATTTGTCTCGTGTCCTATCTTCATATAGTTTAAAACAATTATTAATTGTCCAGAAAGCTTCATGTTAAGCCAAATAAACTTACATTAAGTTTTCTTTTTCTAATCAAGTTACTGTTTCTCTTTTTTAAGTCTTCCTTTTAAATTTTTTCCTTTCTTCCTTTTTTTGTTTGTGAGCACAATTAGTTCAAAAACTCTGAAATTTGGCATTGATGAAATTGGCAGCAGAGGATAAATTCAGAACTATGAAACATTAAATTATAAAAGATTAATTTTATGCCTCTGTTCTATCTCAGCTTATAAACCTGGGCAACCAAAAATGTGTGTGCTTTTAAAAAGGCCTTTCAAACTTAAAAAAAGCCTGTAAATAATGCTTTGAAGTTATTTTTATTTTTTATTTTTTTATTAAATCATACCTGTGTACATTAATGCAATCATGGGGTACAATGTGCTGGTTTCATATACAATCTGAAATATTTTCATCGAACTGGTTAACATAGGCTTCGCGGCATTTTCTTAGTTATGTATTAAGACCGTTATAGTCTTCATTCAGTAAGTTATTTTTTATTTCTTTTTAGAAGACCCGTAGCATTGCTCATATGGATGATTTGATTACATTAAGGTACAGACTATCACATTAAGTTTATTTTTTAAAGTTCGTTCCTTTCGTTGTGGTTGCAAACTGTTTTTATCATTGTTATCTCAAGATTCAAATTAGGTTTATAACGCATTGCCTTTCTCTCTGAAACATAGATGGGTTTGTTTTCAGATGTTTGGTAAATTTTACTAGATTTATGCAGGTAGACTTTTTTGCATTTGATTTCATTATCTTCTATGTCTTCTTAATACTGCCTAGAAAAATATGATTATAAATTAAATACAAGAATGAAAATATACTTGAAACACACGCAAATTTAAACACTCCCCAAACAGTTTCAACTGCTAAAATATGATAATCTCAGAGGAAACTAATTGTCCATACTATATGTTTACATGAAATTGGTAGTAAGTAATGTAAAATGTTTGGTAACAAAAGGATAATAGAATGGTGCCCAGCTTGTCACATGTCACTTCTGACACCACTTGTCAGGGTCCAGGACTGGCTAGGTCTCGGGCCCAGCTTAACTAGGTTCCGGACGCGGACCACTAAGCTACCTTGCTCAGGTTCAGTTTCTCTTAGGTGCCTGAGGGCTATCTACTTTAGCTGGAGAGAGAGAGTGTCTTGGAGAGAATAAAGCCGTCTTCTTAGAAAGATAGATCTTAGTATTTAGCAGACCTTGGTAATCGTCAGCAGAAAGACACCGTGCTGGTGTTCTGCAGGCAGGAGAGGAGAGGAGATGGAGCCAGAGTCAGAGTAAGCGAGTCTGTGATAGAATGTGCATGCTCCTTGACTGCCTTCTCCTCCAGCCTAATATAAGGTTGATCTCGTGCCTCTCAACACCACAGGTGTAGAGACTGCCAGTTCACCACTGCTCTCATCTCGCGAGCTCTCATGCTTGTTAGCAGAGCTAAATCCCTCTCCATGCCCTTTCCACCCAGGTGTTCCATAAGTGAGCTATACAGGTATTTCTTATAACTCTCACTCCTGGCCATAGGCTATATGGGCTGCAACACCAGCTACTTAAAAATCTTCTAACTCATTCATTCCTATTTTGAAGAATATCTTCTTTGGTCTTGTTTCAGCTCTGCAATGCTCGCCATCTACATTGGGAACCCATGCATGTTCTGAGGGTGGTGTGCGTCTCTGAGGTTGCATTCCTCTGAGCCACAGTGCCCCCGTCTGAATCCTGCACATTGTTTCTGTCACTCGTGAGACCACATTGCATCAAGCCAGCATTTGTAGTGAAAGGTCATAGCAGCTACAGCTGAAACTTTGTACAATGATCAGGGAATGTAGAGTATTATGAGAACCCTTTGAGTTAAATTCAATGACCATTTGTTGAGCATTTGCTCTATGAAAATTTCCAAGAAGAGCCCAAAGGTGACTGAGACTGACTGTGTTTTCCAAGCATTTATATGTCATGATGGAGAATGACATGGACAGATTAGATGCTCAAAAGTAAAGGCCTGGAGGCAAATGTGGAGGAATTACCTGCTACAAGAACCAGAGGAGAACACAGGTAGGGGTATGAAGAATCGTAGCCCCACCTTGAAGGATGGGCAAGTAGGGACTGATTAGCAAAATATGCTTATGGTTATGGAGAATAGCGAGTAATACCGAGGAGACCAACCCGAGAAGGTGAGAAACACAGGGCTATTTCCCAATCTGGGAACAACAGAAAGAACAGCTTGTTTCTGTAGGAGTAAGTCTCGTTAAGAAATGTCAAATTTAAGTTATCTTTGTTAACTTAATTGGAAATACAATGATATTTAACAGGGTATTGGAAATACAGTTCTGAAACTTAGGAGTGTAGATAAGTAGAAGAAATATACCTTTAGGAGTCATTAGAATAAGGCTAATGATTCCACCTTGGAATAGATTAGATGGGTATTTAACCTAATAACACCAGTAAGAGATGATACCCAAAACAGAATCTTAAAAAGTGTTGAAATATAAGAGGGTAGTGGTGAAGTAAGTTTTAGTGAATCTGACTGAGAAGCATGTTAAGAGCAAAAGAAGAAAGAAACAAACAAATTAAATGTGACAGGCCAAAGGTGGGGGGAGGTGAGTTAAATTGCGAAAGTATTGATAATAGCTCTGAAATACCCAGGGCTGGGTGGCGCCTGTGGCTCAGTGAGTAGGGCTCCAGCCTCATATACTGACGGTGGTGGGTTCAAACCCGGCCCCAGCCAAACTGCAAAAAAAAAAAAATAAATAGCCGGGTATTGTGGTGGGCGCCTGTAGTCCCAGCTACTCGGGAAGCCAAGGTAAGTGAATCTCCTAAGCCCAGGAGTTGGAGGATGCTGTGAGCTGTGTGATGCCATGACACTCTACCGAGGGTGATAAAGTGGGACTCTGTCTCCACAAAAAAAAATACCCAGGGCTTCAAGAATAAAGATGAGGAAGTGGACGCTTGAGTCATGGAGCTCTTGATTAATGAGGGGACCTGGGATGCTCAGGCGGGAGGTACTCTTTGTTTTTACCTTCCCTCTCCCACACCATACTGTAAGGAGGCTGCTTGAACAGGGACCTGTGACTTATTCACACCTCCATGATACTTGTGGAAAAATTCCTACAAATAGTTGTCCAATAGGAAAAAAAATGTTGAATTTAGTTATGTGAGCTAAATAAGACCCAGTGTTGCTGACACAGATTTAGTAGAATTTTGACATGTCAGGAAATTGGAGATCACAAGGTACAGTTTAAGAACATACCTGAGAATTTCTTTTTCAGGTCATCAAGTCCATTGTGATTTCATTGTCAAAGGAAGGGACATGGTCGCTCCCCTTGCTGTCAAACTCAGTGCACTCCTAATCACCTCATGGTCTTGTATTTTTTAGAAAATTTTTTAAAACACAATTTTCTTAAAGTATTGTGAAGTCTGATATTTCTGCATCATAGCTTTTGGCATATTTCCTTAAACAATATAATAATTATTCTTTGAAATTACTTTTTATCCTCTTATAGGAATTTCATATTTTATTTTATAACAGGTGATCACTTGGCTATTTCACTTGCATGAAATTAAAAGAGTATGTGACTCATTGCATTTGGGATGAGATCTTATAATTGATAACATTGATCATTACAAAAAATTCTATTTTATGATTTTAAGATTCTTGATAATGTAATGATGCTATCAGTTGTTGCTACATGAGGCAAGTAGATGTTTCAAAACAGAAAATAATAAAAAGGTAATTTGAATGACAAATGAATTTCAAATTGCATACTTAAAGGACTAATACTAGTCTATTTTGTGTGTGCCCAACACCACAGAAATTCAACATCAAGGATGCTCACCACAGCTAGTGCCCCCTCCAAGGGAAGAAATGCTTCCAAATGCACAGTGACTTACTAATAATGAATTAACAGGACGATGTCCCTTTCAATGTCGTTTCACCTAAAGAAATAAAACTGTTAATGTCACGTAAATTTATTCTTCTTTCTTTGTGTTTATTGTTGTTTAGTGGGAAATATGAATAGGGGCTGTAGGATAAAACTTGGCCACCATCCTAAAATAATCTAACCATGTGGTCCCCAATCCCCGGGCCCTGGACTGGTACCATTCCCTGGCCTGTTAAGAACTGGTCCACACAGCAGGAGGAGAATGATTTCCAAGTAAAAAATTGCAACTCCCATTTAATTATCCATACATCTATTTGTTTTATCCAAAACCTCTAGTAATGTCCATTTCTTGGCCTGGCATATGGACTCCCCATTGTCTCGAAGCTTGAAGAGAGTGTACATGAACACGGTGTGTGCCAAGAGAATGCTACCTGGCTCTTTGCCGAGTGGCTTCTGGGAGATACTTGTAAATTTTTTTTCTAGATCCATCCAAAAACATAATTTCATCTGCGTCTCAGATTCGTCCATAGCCAAGCATGGAAACCAATTCCCAACAATATCATAAGATCCTGATGTCAAACTAAAATATCACTTTATTAAATTTTGAACAGGAGAAAAGCCTATTTAATAGAAAAGAATGTCTTTGCCTCCTCTACAAAGCAATGATAAATACCCTTTATTTATCTCTAAAAGTAGATCCAAGGAAAATCAGCACACTTCTCAAAATGTTGTCTAGTGAGGATGGAATCAGGAGAAGTGTTTCTTAATCCAGACTTAGTGAAGACTGATGGAGCCTGCAGAAATGAATCTATTCTTAGCTAAAATCATCTGAAAAGCACATTGCTTTGACGCCCTAGATGCAGTGTCTCTTTCAGTGCTGGGTATTAACCACAATCCTGTGTCTCTAACTTTATGTGTGTTGTTGCTGTTTTGTTTGCTTGTTTCCTTTTCTCTTTAGGGTCATCTCTTCAGGATTTTTCATATTCTCTCTTAAAACATATCAATGATTTTCTCAGTGCGAGCCTCAGGCTTGCTTGTGTAGCCAGACTTCCTTTCCCTCATTTGCTTCTGGTGCATTCTAAGAGGTACCTTTGCACTGTCGAATCATTAACTGGTAATCCACAAACTTGCCGTTTACCCACTTTTATTCTTGTGTAATGATACCTAAAACTGTATTTATAAGAGACATTTCCCAGATTGATATGTAAGTGTAAAAATCATTATTTAAATGGCATTCGTTTTCTGGCAATTCTCATCTAAAAAGAAGCTTCATCTACAATTATATGAATACTTGAGGAAATTGAGTCTCAGGACCTGGTTCTTATTCTTTCCCTGCACTTTGGTCAATGCAATGTGGCCAGTCCTCATCTCTAAAGAGTGTCTGGAAGCAGCCTGTTCACACAGAACCATTTTTTATCAGATTCTCTTTCCTTAAGCTTTCTGCCCTTTGTTCAATGTGATCGGTTGTATTCAACCTTCACTGGGTCTTTGAGAATTCAATTCTGAGAGGCATTTCTAGTTTCCCGGACAACATTGGTCCATCTCTTTCTTCCACAATAATGAGGTTCTAAAATCTAATTCTTGCCTATTTCTGCCCCAGACTGTTTTGATCCTCTTTTGTGAAATCAAGCCCATGCGCTTTTTCTGTTGCAACCCATGCCTGAGTATTATCTGTGTCCCTAGGATGAAGTAGCTATTAAATTAGTTCTATCACTTGTCCCTGGGTCTCCAGGTGTGTTTGCCTAAAGTAACCACATTTTATTTCAGAGCACAAAGTCCAGGACTTCTGACTTCATTAGATTCTAGAATTTTTCCAGGTTTTTGGAAATAGCTGAGAAAAATACATTATTACTCTTCTTTACCTTAATGAAAATCTGAGTTCCTCTGACAGTCATTTCATTTCTGAAGGAGAATTAGAGGACTCTGCTATAAATTGACTCTCAGATTTCATATTTTTCTTTATTTTCTTTGTCCTAGTGTGTATATATATATATATATATTTTTTTTTTTTTTTTTTTTGCCTGTCCCAACCTCACCATGCCATGCACATTTTCTTCTATAACACCTTATCTATGACCTTTCTGGGATTAAATAATTCAATTTTTCCACCAAAAGTCATTATATTTGAGTCATTTCAGTTTATCAAGTTTCTCCTTTCCTTTAGAATACTTTCTCGAAGATTCTGTTCTACAAATTTTCAGTTTTAAACAGTCCTTTTAAAAATCTAACAGTTCAGCTGTGCTTTAATTTCTGTAAATATTAAATACATTTGCAAAGAATTAGAATCAGATGCTTTGGGTTCTAATTCAAGCTCCATCTCATTTCCAGGGAAGGAACCTGGATCAACACCTGTGCTACCTCCTTCACTTATAAAATAGGGTAGTATTTATTATTATTCCTATCTACCTCAAAAAGTTAATGTGCAGTCACACATCAACACATATTTTTGAAGGGATATCATCAATGAGATTGTGCTTAATTGCTATCTTACTGGGTTCAGTTATTTAGAAATATTAAAAATTATTCTGGTTTTACAGTTATCTTTTTTTTTCACATGAAAACAGGCTTGCAAGGTTCATAATTATTTAATGCATGCTTATTTTCTTAACTGCAGAAATGTTCACTGGCTTCTCTACGACTAGTCATAGAGGTGAGTTGTTTCTTGGCCCCTTTTCTACTTCTTATTGGTCTCCAGTTCTTTAGGCTAAGAGTACATGGGTCTCTAGCTACTGCGTACAAGTCCCAATATTCATAATATAATTCTGTGAAAACCTCAGAGAAAGAAAACATATTAATAGTCTCACATTTTCTTTTTGTCAGATCAATGGCTTCTGTCTGTAAGAGGCCTGCATATATTTTCCTGGCTTTATTGTTAAGGAATAGGAAATGACAGAAACCAGTAACTCACAGAGATATTTATCAGATAATTACTAAAGATCATTCAGTAGCCAATAGCAGAGTAGTTCTTAAAAGACTGATATTACAGACCACTCTCAAATATTCAGGGCAGTAAGAAAAGCCTTGTAAAGATTATCGCCGATCACAGAGTGTGGATAGAATCTGTCAATTAGGCACCAATTCATAGCACTTTATTCACATTTCCATTTAAACTGTTAATTAAGCCAAATACATTTATAAATGTGGAAATCAACTTTTATGGGATATTTGAAATAATTTTTAGAGCACAGTGCAAAATACCCCAATTACAATGTAATTCAAACACAAAAGACTGAAGTGATTTTCAAAGGACCAAGTATTACAGAATGTTTCCAATGTCAAAGACAAATGAATTCAGGTGTTTTCACTCCCTCTCATACATACCCACACAAAGAAAGAAGCGCCAGAAAATAATGACTTCGAGTGGATAATCGATACATGAAAAAGGTTTACTAGAATGATAAAATAGTATCCTTATTACATACCTAAAAATAAAAGATAAATAGGGTAAGGAAAATTAAATTTGTAGATGAATTTTTATAGTACATTAGCATTTACCTGAGGGTTCTATGTATTCATTTTCAATACAGAATCACTCCGAGGAAGGTAATATTACCTGCATGTTACACATGGTGAAACAGAGAAGAAAATATGTAAAATTGTGGTTAATCCCCAATAAACTCTAGGTGTTCAAAACATGATAGCTGTTTTATTATATTATTTTGCTGCTGCTAGCTACAAAAGGCTATATTGTTCATGAAAACCTACTGTGGCCATCATGCTATCTCTAATTTGAAAACACATTTAAGCTAATGAAAATTAGATTTTTATTTTATATTTAGTAGAATCATTAATTTGTGTAATTTTGAAGACATCACTGAACCTCTCTGGTCATTGTTTTAGGTCGGTTTAATCTATGAGCCCCACTTACCTTGCAGGTCATTTCTCTTTTTTATCTGTGTATTATAAAAAAATATGCATTTTTGTTCTTTTGCCTAAAGCAATAGTTATTTATCATCCAGAATTACTCTAAATTGTGCCTTTGAAACAAATGTTGATACTTGGGAATATGAATAACATCGTTAAATATTCACCTCCCAGAAACAAAAAGAGTCCAATAGATGCTTTTTGGGGAGGGTTGTTTCAGAATAACAGAATAATAGACTCAGTTTCATAAACTGCTTAAAGAAATATAGTATGCCCAACATAATAGAAGAATCAATAGCAGGTGCTTTTTTTATTCACGGATTAAACTTGAAATTCATATTTTTTTGGATTGTATTCATTGGTAGTCCTTTCTAGACACATACAAAATACACATGCACAGAGTGTGTTCGCTGATCCTTCTACCAAGGTTGGAAAGATGCATGATGCTTGACTCAGTAGGAGAATGTTTAAGAATATATTTCGGTAAGGCCAGGCAATGGGCTCATGCCTATACTCCTAGCACTCTCGCAGGCTGAGATGGAGGAGTCTCTTGAGCTCAGGACTTTGAGAGCAGCCTGAGCAAGAGCAAGAATCTGTCTCTACTAAAAAAAAAAAATAAAAAAAATCCATCTATCCATCTATCCAAGAAAAAAATTAGCTGGGCTTTCAGGCAGTTACCTATAGTTCCATCTACTTGGGAGGCTGAGGCAGGAAGATCTCCCGAAGCCAGGAGTTTAGGTTTCTGTGAGCAAGGCTGATGCCAGAGAACTCTCTAGCCTGGGACAACAAAATGAGACTTTTTCAAGGAAAAAAATATATATATATGTATGTATATTGCATTAAGAACATGATTTTGCAGGTGATCTCACAACTCTCAAAGATTTTGGAAACAAAACAATTAACTTTTTAATTACACAGTCCACCCACTGAAACCAAAAACAAAGATGCATAAACAGTTTATTTAATACTTTTAATATTATCTCAGTATTGTAAATTTCAAACTAAGCAAAAAAATTCAGTTAAATGTGTAAACAGAGATTTTTCTTACTAATTTTACTTTGTTGGATAAACACCAGAAAAAATACTTTCATACCCACATCACTACTTTCAAAACTGCTAGACAAACTATTTATATAATATGTGATTAAATTAGAAAATAGCTTAGCTATTTCCAGACATGAGCACAAATATTTTTACCTACAACACAACTCTCTGCTCCCTGCGACCTCCTTAGAGAATATTATTTTAATTATGCTTCTAATGGATCTAAATTATTGAACTTGCTCAAACTTGCTTAAGAGTAAGAAGCTTCCTTAGTGACAATAACCAATGAAAAAATGGTTATTGTTTTAGGTAGCCAATAATCTATGAGCCCCACTTACCTTTCAGGTCATTTCTTTTTTATCTGTGTGTTATAAAAAAATATGCATTTTTGTCCTTTTGCCTAAACTAATAGTTATTCATCCCCGGCATGAAGAAGTTACAGGGAATATATATATTATACACACTAACAAACTTCCAAAGTTCTTTATTTCTGACTGTTATGTCTTATTAAATCATTTAATAATCAGGAGAAGATACATCTTACAAATGTGGATTAGGGACATAACTGGAGCTAGCATTTCGGATACTGTAATTTTTTTTTTTACTAAAACAGTGTTATGTTTTTTTTAATTTGACATACAGAATCACCTGTAGGAACACACCTGTAGCAAAGATGATAAGATGCTACGTCTTTCCTTGTAGGACTAGGTAAAAACACCTACTTCCACTGAGAAGCTGGCCTCTGTATTTTGCTATTAATATTAATTGACCCAGTCATTAAGCAACTTTCAGCCCCCTTCTTCCCCTGCTGTTCCTTTGTAATTATTGTATATATTTTACTATTAGTGGTAAAGCTTTTATTTCCTCCCTGTGATGAAGGCAAGGCATTTCTGAAGTGGTTTAGGACAATTCTCTTGTCTCAATACGGGGGCGGGGACCCAGAAAACGTAATGTAACTGCATGTAGAGCTGTCTGCCTCTGAGCTGGTTTCCTTTTAGTAGGTTGAGAAATATTACTACACGTTATTGCTCAGATGCACATTCTTTCTAAGAGGCAGCTACTGCCATTGATTCCCAAGAGCTAAAGGATTTATTCTAATATTTTTGTGCTTCATTAGCTAGGTTCTTTATTGATTGGATTTTAAGAACTATGTACTTGTACCTGATATGCATTTCTAAACAATTTTGAGGACAAATATTTTATCTCCTAGGCCAGCATGTAGAGAATCTGACTCCCAGTTACTGCATATTTGGAATACTCATTCTGAAACATATGAATGAAGTTTAGGGAGACTTAGCATTGCTAACTGGGACACACACACACACACATACACACACACACACGTGTGTCACCCTTTAGAGGTTGGCCCACGCAAGTTAGAGCACATCATAGAAATACTTTGAGTAACAACTTATGCTTTCAGAAAGATTTCATTTTAAAAATGTTCTCTTAAATAAGTCAACAGTTTCATATATTACAAACATGACTGCCTCCTACTATACTGAGATTTTATTTTTTTTAATTTTTTTTTCAATTTGAAAGCACTCACTGTTTATTAACTGACCTGATTACAGAAATAATAGGGGCAGATACCTTAGTTCATTCTTCTCTTAATCCTATTGATTTGGTCTTCCCTGTTACCACCATCTCCACCTTCTACAAAGTAGATCGACTGTTTCTTCATTCTATCCCATGGAGATGATAACTTGAAGGGCCACGGGAAGTTATTTGCTTCTTTGATGCATTTTTGGACAGAATAAGTCTCACGAATCAGAGCCCCCATGCAGATGATCCCATCTTTACCAAGATTCAAGCAATCAGACTGTTATCAGTCAGTGCAATTCGCTTCTTACTGATTGTGCCATAACCACGCTTAAGCGCAGATTAGTGCCTTTACTGACTTCAAATTTGGGTACCCCCACTCAATATACCATTCTATGATCCTCAATATGTTAATCGAAGCCTTGTTGAGCTTAATGTAAGTTCCATTAAAGATCTGGCAAAGGCAAGGAAGCTGCAACAGCTTTCCAACCCTTGGACTCACACCACTGATTCCTCTGATCCTGATGACAAATGCTACTTTGCAGGTACATAGAAGTTGCCAGCTTCTCTTGCCATGCTAGCCATCCAAATTTCAGTTCTGAAATCTGCCAAAATTCCTATGATAATGCTTAGCTTTTTCATACATAAGCTTCCTCCTTGCCTTTCGAAGCATCTTTTGGTCACACTTCTTTCTCAGACTCTTTATCTTCTGCTCTATGAAATTCTTTTGCTTTTTCTGAAGGGTTTCTGGCACAGCAGGAACCTTCTTTTTCTTCTCTTTGACACCCTCAATGATTCCAGCTGGAAAAGAGCATACTGAGCTCTTTGGATTATAAAATTAAGTAATACTTTCTAAATTCAAGTAAGCTTTATTAAATTGCAAATATAAGATTTATAGCACATAGGCCTTAAAATTGAGGTCATTTTCTCTAATTTAATATGCCAATCTGGAATTTAGTACAGTCTTTTAAGTAAAATACTGACCAAAAAAAAAAAAAAAAAAAACACCTATAAGGTTAACTTAAAGCCATAGTTTTCTAATACTTTTTAATGGTTTCCCCCCTCAAGAATAAGATGTGTATTTACATACTGACAATATAAACATAGAAATATATAAAGAAATAGATTCAGAGTATTTTAAAATATTGCTTCATGGTTATTTCACTGGACTGCTTAAATATTTCATCATTTTCACAATACCCTTTCCACCTAATGCTCTAGTTTTCTTTAACAGGGGTGTTGTTTTTTGATATGAGCCTAAAAATCCCTTGGAGCAATTAGACCTGGCTCTGCTAAGGTGCCACAGGTCTCAACAAGAAATGCTGCACCCTAAGACTGACGTCGACAGTTACTATTTCAAGTTTTTGTTGAAAACAGATGATAATCCAATGTAAATGTACCACTTGCTTATAAAACCCTTTCAGTATTGTGGTATATTAGGCTTTTCACGTCCTTTCTCTCAGCACGGGAATCCAGCCATAAGTCTGTCCGTGGTTTCTCAAATGTCTGCTGTACCAAAGTCCTTCTGACACTACTGGTAATAAACCTTCGTGGACGCAATCCAGGATAGACCCCAATGATCACTGAATTCTCCTTACTGGTGGACTGTACTCTCAGGAGACCCCGGCATAGTTCTTTTCCTTAAGAGTTAAGGTTTTTATGTTGAAATACTATTTGTTTATTTATTTATGTCATTGAACAGTCTCCCTCCCACGACTAAGAAAATTGCTCCATAAAATACTTGGTAATGTAAATGTGAGAATGAAAGTTATATATCTGATGATTTTTCAAGTTTATGGCTTGTAGGAACACGACCGTCTCTACAAAGGAATCTAAAACATACATTGGAGACTGTTCCTGTAATGCCCGGTAGAAATGGGCTGTTGCTGTAATATGCAATCTCCAAAGCAACAACCACTCCAGAATGATGCCTTTGGCATTTCTAATCACACAAGGCTTTGCAAATCTAAATTTGAGGTAGGAAAAATTTCACTAAGCATTTATTTTAGAAGCACTTGCGCTTCCACTGAGGATCATTATTCCATATGCACTCCTGCATTTGATGTATTTCTTTGCCTATTTCTCTTATTGGGCAGAAGTGGAAAGGTCTGTTAAAAGTGGAAAGTTTAATTGTATTCATGTTAGAGGAAGGAATGATCAAGAATGATGATCACAAACCTGGAAACTGAGACCAGTGATGACCCCAGAATGAGGACACTGGTGTGGTCGGCAGGAGGGGTCAGGGCTATGCCAGTACCCTGAATGTGCATTTGACAAATTGACATGTCTCTTACCTCTTCCTTTGTCTCTCAGGGTTTAGATTTTTTAAAGTAATGATCCACCTTTTAAATAATGGATTGCTTTTCTTGCTTCTTGAATTAAAAAAATAATGATCATAACAATTTATAAACTGATTTTGATTGAAATTCTACAGGGAAATTCAATTTACTTGGTCAAAAAAAATTAATTCACAGCGCTAGTAAAAATAGAAAAACAAGCCAAGCATCGTGGAGGGCTCCTGTAGTCCCAGCTATTCGGAAGGCTGATTGCTCGAGCCTAAGAGTTTGAAGTTGTGAGCTATGACATCAGGGCACTCTACCCTGGAGCCAGAGAGTGAGACTCTATCTCCAAAAAAAAAAAAAGCAAAAATTGTTAATTTGGGGAGGCTTCTTATAATGAACTCTCATTAGTTGATATGCTAATTGCTATTATAAAAATTGGGAGATGGCTCACCACAAACTGTATGATTTTAGAAAATTATTATTTTTTATAAACCAAAAAAATATACGCTAGCAGAGTTCAAAAATAATAGTATAGTTTGTGCATTTTGTACAAAAAGACTAAGGGCAAAGATTTAGTTTCTTATTATACAGTGTTGTTAAGCTATCATTTTTTACAATGAAATCAATGTGACACTTGACTCATTTTGAGGTCTCCCTTCCCACCCAAGCCATCAAAAGTATTGCTTAACTGATGTATAAAAGAGCATAGACAGGGCGTGGGGGGAAGGAACGGGTCCTTCCTAGATATTAGCAAATCCATATGCTGTTTATTAAATTTGATTGTAGTCAACCCATTCCAACAGCTGATTGAAAGAAAATGAAATCAGCAATTTTGCAGAAGTATGAAAACACGAGCACATGTACCCCCATGCAGTGTTATCATCTGTCAGACTTCTCCAGAGTATACCACATTTTTCAGGCTTGAATTAAAACACTATGAATACATACATACATAATGAAATAAGATATATGCTTTGAGGAAATAGCATTGCCCAATGTTAGCATTTTAATTCATATAATTTAAATGACAGTATTGAAAAAGGTATTCACGTGTATTAACTAGATTCCAACTTGCAGCGGGCTGCTTTCTCTCTAATTGCACATGAATATGTTACACCAAAAATAATGTTTTAAAAAAGTTTTAGTAAGCATCCTCAAATGCTTTATCCTCAAAGAACAACTTGTATTTTAAAAATAAATTAAAATGCATTAACTAAGAACAGTGTGAGAAGCATTTCAAGTGAAGGATAGGGTGAACAGACTGTTTTACTTTCCTTCCATTCCACATATCTATGAATAATCATTCCTTGAAGTTTAAAATTATAAATAACAGTGTAAAGTGGAGTTATTTCTACTTTACGAAGGAAATCATCCATTTTGTTTTCATTTCCAGTTGAGTAAACTCAAAATGGCTTTGTATACCTTCTGTTAGTCTTATTCAGGACTGAAGCATTTTTGACAAAAGAATGTTTCCCAATTGTGAGTAGATTATTATACTTATGTGACTAAATTGATTCAGAATTGACAGCTGTTGTTTGACTTGGCAAAGTTAGAATAGGGTAGTTGATACTAAGAGAAAGGAGGTAACAAGAAAAATGGTAAAGACAATAAATTTACAAGAAGAACCTCTATGTAATGAAGGGAATTATTGCCATAAGCTGATTACTCCACAGCCCATTCTCAGATACATGCACCCAAATAAGAGACTTAGAGATGAGGTCAAAATTATCATCTAATATTTAATTTTAGCTCATGGGATAGACACTTGTAAATGCTAATTGGATTTAAAAAACTGGCTACTTGAATATAACCTCTATTTTCTGTATTTACAAAATCAAACATCTGAGGTTATAAAGCGAAAGACTAGTTGATTATGATGTTAAAATAAAATTATTCTGAAAATGTTTTCTAGAATTATTTATATGTACATTGGGAGGAATGGATATGCGTATATCTTTACTTAATGTCATGCCTACTACTTCATGTTACAGGATGTCATGAGGTTGGAGACCATGTTTCCTTGTTCGTCATGGTATAACCAGCTAGTAGGACAGGGCCTGGCTCGACACATATTGCTGAATTAACTAATGAATAAACAAATATTCGCTGAGTCCAAGATTTACCCATAATGTCCATTATTTCCTTTGCTTTAGAGCTTTATTTTCTTTGCTGGCTCTCCTGGTAACACAATGTGTACGTTGAATTGGCATGGCAGAGAAATTGCCGAAGTGATTGATTAGTACACATGTACATAAAAATATTGTATAAAAATAAATAATCTTAAACTCTTTCTAAACCCTTAATGAAGAGCGTATTTTATATTTCAAAATCATGCTTCTTTACTAAGGACATCATTCTCTTCATTGTCCTAAATGATAAAACTAAGTTGCATTAATGGAAAATCTTTGTACTTGAGAGATGGGTAATCCCTTGAGGACCCCAGAGGTCAATGAAGGCATCTGTGTGGTCCACACCTATTATAGAGAAGAGTCCTAACATTCTCTTTGTAATACAGCCTTAATAAAATTATTTTCGAAATGACCTGTTATTGATTCATAAACTTTATGAATAACTCCCGGTTAGGAACATTAAAATTGCCAATTCAAATATTTAATACATCACTGAAATAATATGATTAAGTATTTATCTATTAACATAACCATTCATGAAATCACTTATTACTAAAATATAATCAAAATCTAATTTCAAAGACAGCTCTAAGATTCAGGTCAGGAAAACCTCTCTAAGCCAAGGAAGGAGGTTAAATTCCTGGCTTAAGTGGGTTTTCTGCCGTCCATGTTTTTCTTTATACATTGCGTTCTATTTTTATGAAAATCCTGGTATGCTTTTTAATATTATGGTTTGTTTTGTTTTCTTTTTTCCCTTTGGAGAAGGTAGGTCGACACCACGTAGAAATCAAGATATGCTATCTGTTTCCTAAGATCTGCATATGCAACAACTCTTCCCTTTGAGCTTCCGAGGTAGTTTATTTCATGTTATCATATTTCTGCTTTGTAAATCACTTCCATTCATCTTGAACCTTCATAAAATTTTGCTTCATTGCTGCTCTTTCCACTCTTGTTTATAATTTCCATCCTCTCCCTGCCACCTCACTGTACTCTAAGCTCTCAGCATGATAACCAATTCACTCTTTTTAAATATGCAACAAAAACCAATACATTACTGCTGGGCTAATTAACTGCCACATGTGAAAATACATTGCATATTTCATTTCACTTAATCCTTGCTACATTCTTAGTATGTAGATGTTATTATTTTACATGGCAGGGGAAGCCTGGGGCTCACAGGCCTGGTGTGACTTTTTCCAAGTCACGCAGCCAGTGAGTGGCTCTATGGCATTTAAACAAAATCCGTCAAAGAAAAGAAACCCACGTACGTTACATCACCGTGTCCCTCTCCGTGCCTTTCTTTCTCTGGGATGGCCTTGATGTCTTTCATCTGCATCTCTTCCTTGCTGGCCAACTCCTCCTTTAAAGTTTCCTATGAGTCCGGCCTCTTTTTCTGGAGCCCTCGCTGACCGCCCCCGGCTTAACTCCATGCATAGCACACCTCTGTGGGAGCACCTGTCCATTAAACATTCACTATCTTTCCTCTTGCTCCCATGCAGCCTCTATGAGAGCAGGATTGTTATTATTATTTTTTTAATAATTTTATTAAATCATAATTGTGTACATTGGTGCAATCATAGGGCAGAATGTGCTTCATATACAATCAGAAACATTTTGATCATACTGTGAGAGATAGCCCTCATAGCATTTTCTTAATCACTATATA